>JAODAF010125586.1:0-10522 GCA_027574765.1 Molpadia intermedia | reverse complement strand
GTCTGGATATGGTCTCCGATTGACTAATTTCATGGGATAGGGACAAGGATACACGGTATGGCTAATTAGGGTATTTAGTGTGATCTGGGGAATTGAGTAGCCGAATCTGGTGGGGTTCTGAGTTCAGAGCATGGTGGCCACCAGGATAAAAAGTCACAAAGCACTTTGCTCTACAATTCTCAATGATTCTGAAACATTTTCAAAATGCTCTGGGAATTTGTATGTAGTATCATGAGCTTGGGGTCTAAATATCCATGATGCTTCCCACCTCTGGCTACATGGGTTTTCCATTGCTATACTACATAAAATGTTCATAGTGTATATGGTTTATGGTTTTAGAATCGCGATATATAAGATGGTAAAGGTTTATTCGGCAAAATCTGGATCTTTCATTTCTCATCTATTGCTTAATTTCATGAATCGTATGACAGATTGCTTATTGACATTTGTCAAATGCTTAGATTGTGACCCAATCGCAGAATTTTATGCTAAAAATTTGTATTTGACCTCTGACCTTATGGACTTTGACATTTATATGCAAATTAATATCAATGATTGTTAGAATATATTGTACCAAAAGTAAATGTGAAAGTCCCATGCAAATCATTGTTAGTCTGCGAGACAGTAAATTAGGCCATGTGGTAACTACCCAAGTTTGGGGACTAGGAGTTTTTCGTCCATACACACACATACACACGCACACACATATCCACAATTTCAAACTCACACAATTTCGCACGTATTGACCTCAACCACAAAGGTGGATTATCGGTTACCCATGGGCACCTGACCATGGTTGATCTACTGTGACCGGATAAAACATTACCATGGCAGCTATTTCTATGGTAACTGGTGAGGCCAAAATAGTGTGTAACAGTCAAACAAGTGGTGGGATATATTGCAAGGATTCGCAGAATCAAACATCCAACGAGAGTGGACTAAACGAATGATGACTATAGCAGGAGGAATTGGTTGGGTGACTTTTGGTACAGAGTGTCACATGTCTATTTGTTGCCGCAAAGTGTGGAAAAAATAGGATAACATAAGAAAGAACCAATAATGGATGTTTAATATGGTAAACATGCTGGCATATGGGTTGTACAGTGGTGTAACATGGACAAATGAAACGTTTTACAGTGGCTCAATTAATGCACAATATGTACCTCTATTGTTTCTCCTGTTAGATTTTCTCTTCACCAAGCCTGGTTTTTGTCCCTGCAACCCATGGTCATCGTCACCAGAACGATTGCTAAATACAATTATTGGTTGATCACACCACTGGTTTCTACCAAAATGTATATCGGCTCCAGACTTGGTACACACATATTCACATGCATGGTATTATATGCTATCATATTTATCTAATAATATTTGCATTTTGTAGTAGTACTAAAGCAGTACTCAAAGCAGTTTACGTGAATTAAACATGTAGGTAGCTAGCACTGTTGTTGGATCCCGGCGCGCATAGATTATTTGATTTGCATATTGCCTAAGAAAGAACATGGTTCGTGCCATCGATAAATTAGATGTACACAGTGAATCTAAAGAGGGAAACAGAAGATATAGAAAAATAAATGATCTGCGGTACGCGTGGTGCAGTTTAAACATACTGTATTATGATAGTACTTAGGAACACATCCCTGGTCATGAACTTAATTGGAGAAAGGTTATTAGACTAGTGTTGATGAGTTTAATGCATTGAGCAGAGATTATCACATTGACTGCCGGTTGTTGACCACAAATGGGATTATTATTAGTCATCAAATGTTGGTTTGCAAACACTGCTCTGAATTTACAAATTCTTGCCGGACTCGGATTAAGCTCGGACTCGGATGCCCCGGACTCGGACTTAGCTCGGGCTCGGACTTGCTGTATTCGACTACAACTCTTTTCACAAGGCTAGTATATCACGGTCGAAGGATTGAATCGCAATATCGTTTTTGTGGACACTAGAAAACACCTACTATACAAAGTGCAAATATACAAAGATATCATAGACATATTAACAGTGCCTATTAACAGTTTATATTGGCGAACAAATATATAAATTGAATTAAAGAGAATAGAAGACAATCACGGTAAACTGTCTCGAAACGGTGGTGACCACTAACGTGACTTAGTACTTTCTTAGTTTTATAGTTTTGGCGTATATGCCATTGGTGAACAAAACTTATGGTTGCTTATCTCGTCAGTGTGAATCGAATGACGAAATTCTCCTGTCTGCCTTCCTTTCTCGCTCGCATTACAGCAATAAGCCCGTATTACAACGAAGTCACACCATATTAGCAAGCACGTCACCCCTTGTTAAATAACTAATTTACCCAAAAACTACGTTTGGAAGGCTGATGGTTTATTTAAATTAGCCAATTTAAATTAGCCAAATACACCTCAAAACTTGTAAGCGTAGCTTCTAACAAATCTTACATCTTTACGCTTTCACGCTGCCCGAGATAAAGTGCGGATCGGTCCCAGACACGACAGACCAGGAAGAAAACTACAATATTATGTCTATGAACAAATATTAGAGTAGTAGCAATAATTAAACACTAATTCCATGAACAGCTATACTATACAGAAACCAGATAAACCATTCTGCCATGAGTCGTACTCATCGGCGTCTGACTATAAACTGAATATTTGGAACATTTCAGAGGTATTTAAGACATTTCGACGTACAAATATGCTTCTAGTGGTTTCAAGGGACCAAGAAATATACAACACATAAGAAATACATCACAACCAAGGTAGGGTTAGATTCAGGGTGCTACAGGTCATTCTCACTGAAGTAGCCAAATAATTAGTAGATTCTGCCAATACCTACTAAACATTCTAGTGTTGACCTCGGGGTCAATTATGACTATGAAAAACTGTTTATATGAACCATTAGTCTCACGTATACCATTACACTGAAGCGTACGAACATACATTAAAGCAAATTAACAATAAATAATTATGTTCGACTGTCTTGGAGAGCATTATTCCCCAAATCGTGAATATATCACAAGGTGTAATTAATCCTAAATAGCATACTCATTAATTATCTAATATAATACATAAAATCTTAAAAAATATTGCAAATTCACTATAAGGAGCACAATGGTCTATCCTAAACAAGACACCGACTGGAATAATCGTACCATGTATTACTTGACACAGGTGAAACAATCATAGTAGAACAACAACGTAGAGCTATGAGCAACAACAAACACCAATACCTCATGTCACGCATTCCTAATCACGTGAGATTAGATCTGAGATCGACACGAGGCCCCCCTTTCCTTTGAATTACCGTGAACTTTCTCGGGTCTGTGCAATCACGTGAGAACTGCATTGACTTATACGATCAACACGCACATGTTACCAATTTTCAACGTTAACAGCAATCCTAAGCTCAACCCTCGCTATGAGAAAAACATTACAAAGATCAAGCTATTTATATAAATATAGGGCGTTATGCAGGATGTAGAGCATTGTCATGATATGTAACACAACAATACATATACAAGGAACCGTGTGGAAAATCTGCAACGGTGAAACTGTGTGTCGACCTCACTGGGACCAGAGACCAGCTCAATGTGCAGTTGCCCTTACCAGCTAGGACATGATTGAAATGAAGAGACAATCTTGCACCGTGTAAATTGAAGAGTTTGCCTTCTTTTGGTGCAGTTATAGGAACAGAGAACACAAGAAGTAATGCAATCCAGAAATCTTGAGCCTAAGTGCGCTGATATGATCTAAGTATCATGGACCCTTTCTATGAAATGGAAGAAAGACTCACCTAAACTCTCTGAAAGACTATGGGTTGGTAGACCCAGATGTCGTTTACATATTGGTGGATATACACACATACTTTCTCTTTAATTAACTTATTAAACGACGTAAAATAAAATATACATAGCCTATTTAGCTAGCATTCTACATATAATTCGATGTCGCAAATCGCTAGATCGATGTAGAAATAAAATGAGTCGTCTGTTTAAATCCGCGTTGATCATAGAACGATGATGTATTTAATATACTTTCTACCTGTACATCTAAATAATGTGCCATCTAAAGAATTGTTAGCAATGGTAACACACTTATACCCTGTGTTGTACATAACGGCTTGAACTTAGTGCCTTTATTAGTGGCGAAAAAGTAACCTTAGTACGTATTAGTCGGTACTCCTCGCTAGTGGGAGCGGAACCTGTGATTACTATCATACCTTTTGAAGTAAACATTATCGAGCCATGACGACTTATGTTTTTTTTTAAACTGACACAAAGTGACAGACTATGCACATTATATCGAACGTTACCCGGATGTCCACGATCTACTTTTTTCAAAGTGTTCTTGATTTCATTCGTATTTCTCTACTAAAGTTGGTCAAACACAGCAGCTGCGCTTAAGTAAGAGGTATAAATATGGCAGTATGGTCACGATATATAGAACGAACCAATATGCATTATCCTTCCTGTACCAACTCCATATATTCTATCGACGGCGAGCTCTGGGCATACACGTCTTAACTGAAATCTGCCCACAGGTGTTTAAGGCAGGCCGACAGGGAAATGGCCCACGATTGATACGGCGTCATCAACACCAACGGATGCCACGTTGGGCCATGCTATTTTAATATTTTCGGCCGACCGTCGAACTATTTTGGCCCGTCGAAACAGGTACAGGAAGGGGTAATACATAGGGTGAATTTCCATAACATTC
The DNA here is from genome assembly GCA_027574765.1 of Molpadia intermedia. Lineage (NCBI taxonomy): Eukaryota > Metazoa > Echinodermata > Holothuroidea > Molpadida > Molpadiidae > Molpadia > Molpadia intermedia. The sequence goes on along the minus strand of JAODAF010125586.1, from coordinate 5,821 downwards.
TTATATGCTAGGAACCAATAAGGCGGCTAGATAAATCAAGTCTCTTATCAAGTGAGTGACGTCTTTAACATTTTCTTTCTTCAGATTTTTAAGTGGTGGCGACCCTCCAAAGTATTGGCGACCCTAAAGGCGGCCCGGGCGGCCGGTCCGGGTTGTTACCTTTCAGAATCCCGAATAACAATGTCAAATAATATTACCTGCACAGTATCAGTATCTAATCCAAACTCATGTTAAGTATGGTGAAACTACTCGTCCGAGTGAGGAAAACACGAAATAGACGGATGTTAATAGGTATGGTGTGTATATTTTTATCGAGTTGTCCAGATTGCATCTCATGAGTTCATGCTTGAGGTTGTACCTACATATTTCCTGTACATATTGCTGCAATCTTACTCAAACATAGGCGTTGATAAATAAAGGAAACGGGTGATTATATATTCTATTTTTTATATTGAACCTGCTGTAATCAGATAAATGAGTAAAATGGTAAAGGAGGAAATTATAAAGACTACATCGTAATATATATAAGTATATGCCACGACTACCTTTACGACGAAAAATGTCAAGCTTCTCAAATAGTGTTCTGACAAACAATTCCATGAACATCCACAACGTACCATTTCAGGTTAACCTTTAGAATTAACAGACGACTAACAACTGACTGACGACTACTAAACATCCTCGTCTATTTATGCAAACCAAACTTATTAATGCAACGTTTTGCCTCAAACAAAATATTGCAGAGACATATTTACACTCAAACATAAATGTCCTAAATATCAGTTCATTGACAGCAATTTTCTCCGTTTCTGTACACTTACAAAAAGAAACACATAGTCACCAGTAATCTGAGTAATGTACACGTACATAAAGTAACACATAGTCACTAGTGATCTGAGTACCGTACTCTTACCCGGTACATAACGTAACACATAGTCACCAGTTATCTGAGAACTGTACACTTACATAAAGTAAAACATATTCACCAGTGATCTGAGTACTGTACACTTACATAAAGTAACACATAGTCACCAGTGATATGAGTACTGTACACTTACATAAAGTAACATATAGTCACCTGTGATCTGAGTACTGTACACTTACATAAAGGGATATACAATCACCAGTGATCTGAGTACTGTACACTTACATAAAGTAACACATAGTCACCAGTGATATGAGTAATGTACACTTACATAAAGTAACACATAGTCACCAGTGATCTGAGTACTGTACAATTACATAAACTAACACATAGTCACCAGTGATCTGAGTACCGTACTCTTATCCGGTACATAACGTAACACATAGTCACCAGTGATATGAGAAATGTACACTTACATAAAGTAACAGATAGTCACCAGTGATCTGAGTACTGTACACTTACATAAAGTAACACATAGTCACCAGTGATATGAGTACAGTACACTTACATAAAGTAACACATAGTCACCAGTGATCTGAGTACAGTACACTTACATAAAGTAACACATAGTCACCAGTGATCTGAGTACAGTACACTTACCCGGTACATAACGTAACACATAGTCACCTGCAGTGATCTGAGTACTGTACACTTACATAAAGTAACACATAGTAACCAATGTTCTGAGTACTGTACACTTACATAAAGTAACACATAGTCACCAGTGATCTGATAACTGTACACTTACATAAAGTAACACATAGTCACCAGTGATCTGAGAACTGTACACTTACATAAAGTACCGTAACACAAAATACAGAAATTACTTATTAACACATGTCATCACAAAAGTCCATTCTTGCCCTTGAAACTGGCCACAGGTAAAAACCCTCATTTGTTCGTGACAATATATAGCAATTGGTCAAAAATTGGGCTTCATGTGAATAATGTCACATCAGACGGGGTATGCAATAGTTCGATCCCGCTCTCCGCCCCAACCCCAAATCGACGCAATAGATTGATTAATAAAAGTTAAGTTGCTGTTTACACAAATTAAAGGGCGTTCCAGTATGACCGTTATGATAAACATCAATGTATTATGATTCATGAGACCCGGTTAGAACGAAGAATTTTCTCACTTTTACACTTAAACAATAATTATTTTTTGTAACAAAAACAGTGTCATTAATTAACAGAGTCATTGGTGTGGGAACTCTAGTGTACGTTTTTCTTGCACGCTAAAAGTTGCTATTACCTGACAAATAATTAAAACTATAATAATTTGAGAAGTATTTTTTATATTCTATAATTTGGGTTATATTTATTTAGAACGTATGGATATTTTCTGTGAATATGACCAAAGCACGACCAGCCTCCTCTCATACTGTTTTTTATTCACGCTTGAGCTCCGTTATTGATTAGGATATCCACATTATGTAGTGCATCGAATAATAAGTTTAACCTCTCTGTTCAACTTTTTGGCAGTGATCACGTTATAGTTTCAGGAAACCCCACATGTATCGCATTGTGGTTGTAGTGTGTCCTTTTCCCACCTTTTTTAAATTACTCTTCCCTGCTTGTCAAATAATGCGTTACCTCGGGTTTTATGCCTATTAAGGCTCTGGTATCCTTGTACAATCGCATTTGAACAGGATTAAGAAAACCTCTTTAAAGTGTGGATGATGAAAGCCATATATAAACGGATTAACACAGCTATTTAATGTAAGAAAAACTACAGCCCAAGGTATAAACGGGTAACTCTCTGGGATAAGGCAAGCTATCCCAAACGGCATTACACAACATATGTACGCAACCACGACCATAGCCAGGTTTTTGGTGACTTTGATGTGCACTGCTCGCCTTTTCGTCTGCGTACCGTTCTCGTTGGTGACTGTGGGTGATCGACCGCGCATGGATCTTAATATACCTTTAGTGTGCAGAAATCGGTAAATGAAAACATATAGCAACAACAAATTATCACCAGACAAGGGACCTGTATCAGAAGGCTTCTCAATATTTTGTAATATCACAACCAACCTAGTGTCTCTCTTTTCACTGTCACCGCTACTGTTCTCGATATCATCCAACTCATTATTCGACATACTTTGGCAAATACCTCAAGCAGACAAACATGCCAATCTTTACCGGCGGCACCCACAATTTGTCCCACAGCCTGTATTGCATACATGTGCATCTCACAAGATCCAGAAGCGATCGAGGAGCTGGGTCTAAATATACTGGTTTCAATCTTTTTTCGGAAAGCTTTTAACTCAATTTTCAGCTTATAAAATATACCTTTCTACAGTTGGACCTGGTGGAATCATCTCAGACTGTAATACTTCGTTGCTACAGATGTTGGTGGCAACATATTTAGAAGAATTCCTTTTTTCTGGTGGTGATTAACCTCTGGAAGCGCTGATTATTATGGCATCAAGGTGGTCACTAAGGTGGTCAAGGTGGTCACTGCAATGACCTGATTCTTCAACGACATTATACTTTATACTAAATGCTTCCATCAAGTACGTGTTTGCAATTTTGACTCGATGGAGGCTATACTGGCATTTCAAACCAGGCAACATCAGCGGTTGTAGCTCTACGACTTCGAAGAGATTTTGCTTTCTTTTGAAGAATGCTGGAGAGTTCATAGTTCAGATTGTTTGCCTGAATTTATGAGATTGGAAATAAAGAAGAGGTCTACTGGTCTACTGGGACGTCGTCGTCGCATAATCTTGACTACCGTCTTTGAGCCAAAAGTTCGGGTTTTCTCTTAAAATAATGCTTGAGTACAGGTGGTTCAACCATTTTATTTGTCCGATCTCCTTCGCATGATCAACGTTAAAAGAATACTTGAGTACAAGTGGTCCAACTATTTCAATTAGAGACCTGCCCGATCTGCTTCGCATGATCAACGTAAAGTCGTTCCAGCTATGATGCCACTGACTATGTTTTAAAGTGAGATATCTGCGTCAAATTGATACTTCCATTCAATGAAGGACATCAGTTCTTTGAAACAACAGTGTTTCTTTTTTACTCATCTAATAAGTGACTGATCTCAGCTGCTGCATCGTAATGTTCACTACCGTGCAGGCAGGTCTTGACAGTCACCAAGCAAGTTGATGTATTTCCGTCATGGCCCTCTCTCTCGTGAGACTCCAGTCGTCTTCCTAATTCTCATCAGTACTTGTTCATGTACAAGGTTCGGGCATAACCGTGCCCAAAATATGATCACTCCTCCTGAAGACTGGCTGGAGTGCAGGTGAGCATATAGAACTTTGCGTATTGTCCATGACCACATGATGCCAGGTAGGTTAAAATGTTTTGCAGTGTTGCCAGGTGAAGAAACCGCTTTACTGTTCGTTCAGATCAATTGAATGTCCCATAATGGTTACTATTCTATGTATTTTAGCGACAGTGAGGTAATTAGAGTGTTTCTGTGTATGTTCAAGTTCAAGTCGACAAGCGAATCACCCTTCTGCATCATAGTTTTCAGAAACTAGGTTATTGTCTGCTATTGAAACACTGTCACTTGACAAAGACAACTTCAAAACACATTGCACAGCAAACGTTTATGAAGGACGGAATCTACAAGCAAGTGACCACGGATATCGCATGCGAGTGCTGTTCTATGTTCTAGCAGTATAGTAGAGTATGTTCTAGCAATGATTACTTTTAGGAGCCATTGAGGACCCGTTCTTTACATCGAGTGCCCTGTATATACTACCAAAGAAGCTTATCAAGTGTGGAACCACCTAGACTTAAACGGACTTAATATAGAGCACCTACAACAACGTATCATTTAGGAATCTGGAGGCAAGCATAATAGCCCAATACACACAACCTTGTTCTTGTCGTTTTCTTTCTGCTATCTTTCCTGACATTGCTTAAAGTAATTTGGGGACATTATTTGATGCACTTTCTATATTTACTTTTTTTAACAACATGTTAATTAACTGTGATTGAACTTCACTGTCCGGCAAGACGCAAGACATGTTTATGAGGTTGAACTGAACAAACTTTAAATGTCAGAATAAACAAGTCAATATAGTGGTTAAGTTCCTGAAGTCCTGCACCTGCTACATCTTCAGATCATGGTTATTGTACCAGAAAATTATTGAAATGGGAATACCCATTAAGAAACTTACATGAAGAAACGCGCCGACAACTGTTGCATGCGGTTCGAATAGACTTAGATGACCGACAACCGTTACTCAGTGCCGCATTTGCATTTGCATAAAAGGTTGCAAACTTCCCCTATAGGTGGGTTCATGTCATGGTAAATGATTGAATCGGACTGCATTAGTTGAGACGGTTGGAAACCATGAACGATAAAATATCGCAAATCCTATAATTTTGCACAGGGCCCATAAGGGGTAGGATATCCTCATGATATGGCATAATTAACTCCTACATTACTTTAAAGCATCTTCATGTGACTGCAGGCATATTCAGAAATCATTTTTTGTATATTGAAAACATATGTATTGATATTTATGTTGATATCCTCCTCACTGGCAATGGCTATTTGTACGTTGTCTGTTGTACAATAAATATTGTTCCACTCCAAAGAGTTTACGAAACTTTTGGTATATCATTCTAAACAAATTCCAGCAGGATTTGTTTTTGTGGCAAATAGTGGGGGGTGTGAAGCTTTTGCTAATTTGACAGGATATGGCATAAACATAATTCTTACATTAACACACTGGATTGTCTTCAAAAGGAAACAGTTATTTTCTTGTTTATATCTTTCTAATAACTAAACAAATAACAACACAATCAATCTGAGAGACCGCAAACACTCTACTCAGTTGCTAGACGATGACGTCCCCCCCCCCCCCCCCCCCCCCCCCCCCCCCCCCCCCCCCCCCCCCCCCCCCCCCCCCCCCCCCCCCCCCCCCC
>JAODAF010125476.1:0-10528 GCA_027574765.1 Molpadia intermedia | reverse complement strand
AATTTTTTGTGAAAAAAGGAGCCAAAATACTTACTATACCCAAAGTATAGTGAGGTATGGTGCAATGATACATACGGAAATGCAGGACATAGATCTAAAACAATGATTTCACCCTTAATTAACTACATGTAGTTCAGAGTAGCCAATGACATATTGCTAATTGAAGTTTCCCATAGTGGCCTGAGGTTTAATTATTGCCTAATTGCCAATCCATTTAGTTTTCAAAACTTATCAGGACTGTCAATTACGAATAGCAAATTTGCTCCTTTAATGTTTCCAGTTTTGCTTTCGTATAATTTTGCACAAAGTTCCCTTCAAACTTGCCTGGATCAAATTTGATTAAATTTACCCCAATTAATATTAATAAGACCCCGAACTTGGGTTTCAACTTCAACACTGTCTTACAGATTCTGTGTAAGAGTGGCAGTACATAATAGGATGATCAATTATAGTAAGAAGTTAATACTGGGTTTGATGAGAAATGCGAAACATGTCACCATGGGACCTTGGAGAGGAGAGTACACTAGAACCCCATTTATCCAAACCAGATGGGGCCGAGCATTATTGCAGAATTAAATCATAGTGTATTGAGGTTAAATACTGATGAAGTATTCAGGATCAGATACATAGCCAATGAGGACATACATTAGGGGAGGGGGAAATTAGTGTGCAAAGTTGGACTATGTTCTCCCAAAGTTGGATTGTGGTATATGTGTCTGTTGAAGTCTACATAGATAAAGTTAGTTAGCTGCAGTCAAGATTGAACCTTTTACCCCATACAAAGCAACTACAATAAAGTGTTGGAGGGGGAAATTAGTGTGCAAAGTTGGACTGTGTTCCCCCAAAGTTGGATTGTGGTATCTAGGTGTCTGTTGAAGTCTACATCTAGATAAAGTTAGTATAAACCGTAGTCAAGATTGAACCTTTTACCCCATACAAAGCAACTACAATAATAAAGTTTTGTGGTATTCTTCTCAGTTCTTTATTGTTCACATTCTACTTTTAGCATTGGAAACTATTTTATGTCTTTGTCGTACACCAATTGTTACCTTAAAACTGAACTTCCCGCCAGGTGCATGCCAATTATTTCCCGCCACAGTGACATCATCACTTCTTGGGTGTATCTTTGGTGATCAATTATGATAATTTCTATAGATTTCTATTGAGTAAAATTATAATGTTGGGCCATTGCCAAAATGTAAGTTAATAGACTAGTGTTTGTTGAATTATTTCACAGATTTACTTCATTCATTCCTTCACCTGGTTTGGTGGTTTTGTTTGTTTTGTAGTCAAATCTCTACATGCTGTGCCCCCTAGATGATGTTGGTTCCCCCTAGATGATGTTGGTTCCCCCTAGATGATGTTGGTTCCCCCTGCTAACAAAATCCAGGCTATGCCAATTTGTGAATGCTTTTCTGATCCCATTTATTTCATCATACCAAGTTGACTCTTCAATTAGGCATGTACAGTGCGTGTTGGTTGTTAAATTTAATAGTCATGTACAGTACACAGTGTTGGATATAATAAATTTTTAATCTCCAAGATATATCATCTTGTCTTCCGTTTTGTTTCCCTGTATCGGCGGTGGACGCCGGTGGTGCATTACACCATTAATAGCACATCACAGGTCATTGGCTTTTACCCACTCATTAAACCTCCCTGTACTGCATATATATGTTCCGAGTTGCCTCAAACACGGTGTGCCTCTTACATTTCAGTGCAATTAAAATTTTGCTTGTGCAGAAATGGAGAGGCCTGCATTTCTGCATTGATGTATTTATCTTTTCAACTTGTTTCGCAGTACGCTAAATTCCCATTCACTACACGGTTAAGTGATGGCTTTTATGTATAAAACCGTAATGCAAACAATCTGTTTGAGAGACAGTGTGCAAGTTTCCGGGATGGTGAACTTAATTACAATTTGTGCTAGGATTCAAGTGGATTTAGTTCAGTAACTGTCTGACATGTTCAGCAACAGCATTTGTATAGAGATGGTGATTTATGTCTTGCAATTTAATCTCTGGGGTCTATGCCAGTGATACATACTAGCATCCTTTGTAAGTATACAATGTTTACATAGGCTGCCTTTCATTTGTGTGAGTTATGCTAGAATGCAGAAGGTTGCCAAGTACATTATATTATATGAATTATTGGCTCACGATACAAAATGAAACATTAACATGAAATTAAATAAAAAATATAAATTCAAATGTGACAGTTACAGATAATTTCATCTCACTTTTCTGACCCTAATTCAAGCTACAGAAGTTTAAACACCTGTTATATTTATTGAAATAGTTTCAGCGGGTTGTATGTGTAATTTACTTGGCCTGGCCATGACCCTTATGTTCTTACTTTATAATATAAATATTTAATTGTCCTTCAGTTAAACAGTTACAGTATGCATTTTCCGAATGGTCAAGTTCTTTAATTTCTCATATAATGTATATTACTATGTAGACCTGTTTGTTGTATTGAAATATTTAAAGTTTTCATCAAACAATTCAACTGTATTGTACCAAATACTTAACTCTAAAAGCTATATATCATCCAATACAATGGTTTTCCAATTTTCAGATTGGAAACATGTTTGAAATCTGTGAAATCATAAGCAATTTAAAACTTGTAGTAATTCAGTAAATTTTATAACTGTTTCATATTATTAACTGCACTCTAATAAACAGATGCAATGCTTGCTAAATTTATAAATTGTAGAGTTTTGGTTTAATATTTAATTCATCTGGTATCATATTAAGCCATGTTGATAAATATTGACTTGGTCATTGTGTTTACACAAAAATGTTGAACACAATATGTATACTAGGAACATGCATAGCACTGTAAGTTACTAACCACTGTGGGTCCAATTGCATGTATTACAGACAGACATTTTGTTTCTGTGACAAAAAGTGAAAATGAGAATATATTCATGTATGGTCCTCTTCCCAATATAATAAAGTTAAAATGACCATTGAGTGACTTTGCAGAGCTTTCGAGCAATACTACTGTAGCTCTTCTTCAGTGCATGATCACTATAAAAGTGACAATTTGGGGAGTGTGGACTTAAATAGGCAGGGAGAGTTCAAATTTGCTTCCTGAAGGGACTAGTAGTTGGGAGCAGGACAATGGAAGGATTAAATCCGCTTCCTGGAATATTAGCAACTAAATATCGGGACAAAGAACATATTAAATTGGAGGATTTTGGTATAAAGCCGGATTTGAACAAGGTGTAAATCTTCCCGGGTATTAATTTAATTATTTTGGTCAGGCAGATCAATTCTGATGTTCATGCCAAAAGTGGATGTGGTTTTCAGATTAAGTTTCCAAAAGTTTTCCCTGGCTTTATATAATTATAAATAATAATATATTAAACACATAGACCTAATTATGTAATATTCTATAGAGATACCATGGGAAATTAGCATAATTTTGTGTCGTTTTTCAAACTTTGGACGCAATTAACTGATTTAACAAATTTAGATGAATCCAATAAGGAATTATATACATATATGTCACCATGGTTACATATGATACAGTACAACTGATAACAATGGTAACTCACAATAGGTTTCAAGATGTGGTTTCATGGTTTATTGTTCCTGTATAAAGCGTAATTCATGTGGTCTTGATTGAATAGGTCCTATATAAATGAACCACTTGAAGGTGAAAAACATTAAACCAATTGATGTGTAAGATTCTCTTAATTCTTGACATAATAATATTACTTTGGGTGAACATTTACCCATGCAGCGTAAAGGCTGATTTGAGTTTCACCTAGATACAATGTCAGTAAAGTCTGTTTTTCCATAAAAAATATGGGTTAAATTAAGACAATAAATAAGCATTCAGCAGTGCTATTAGGATACATAATTTCAAGAATACCATAGGATATAACCATATGTTTTTATACACGTCTGTACTATCGATGCCCATAATGTCTCGTGAAATCTCAGTACATCCTATTCATTATAACTTCTGAGATGCTAATAACTGCTTGTTACTTATATAGTACCAAATTTTGCACCTTAAAGTACATATATCCTATTTGTATGGATTGTCAGATTTTTGAAGCTAAAATCCTTTTAGCAATCAATATTGCAACAGTGATGACATGGCACAAATTTCAAATTTGTTTTGCTATAGTGCATACCTTCTTAAAATTTACAATTTACAGTGCTTTCTAAGTTACTTCATTGATCACATAGAATAAAGTCAATAAACTTTCAGGTTGAACATGTTTCAATAACAATAATATGAAAAACACGATTTGGATATTCCTACCATCACCCCCAACCCCATCCAGTGGTGGAGCTAGAGGTCTGAGCCAGGGGGCGAGTACAGTATTCAGGGCGCAATTCCGTGAAAATAGCCCCATAGAGCACAAAAATAGGCCAAAAGGGCGCCAAAATTGCTAAATTTTCAAGCCAGGGGGGGCAATTCCCCCCTGGGTCATTGGTAGCTCCGCCACTACCCCATCCACTCCCTATACAAGCGTATTTGCCAAGGAACATATAGACATAGACTTGGTTATCTTCAGTTAGGAACAAGTTATTGGGATGGTATTTAAATTCCAGAACATAATGGTGGTATATTTCCACCTTTGAGATAGGTTCCATGTTGTCTGCCAGAACATGATCTTGAGCTCATGCCAATGTAACCAGCATAGTTTAAAATGAAGCATCACAAACCCAAGGATAACTAACATGGTTCAGTTTAGTCATGTTCCAGGGGAAGTTTTGTCTGCTAACAAACGGACTATGTATGTGATATGTTCATAGAACTGCTCTTTCCCCTGTCTACTAAAATACATGCACAAATTATGCAGATAAATTCATATCAGTATACCGTATAATCCCTATTAAGGGCCCCTCCAGAGCGTTACTTTTTAAAAAAAAGGGGGCGATTATTTGAGGGTAATTTAAAATTTTCTGATGAAAAAATATAAAACTTCTAAAGAAGTGTCTTTAGATGGTCTATGAGTGCCTAGCCTAGTCTAAGGCTACTACGTTAGGCTGATATACATGTGAACTGTAATCTAAGTTAAGTCCAATGTGGCAGTGCCAAATCACGATGTGCAGCGTTCGCTTACGCGCTATATATGCATCGTAAATTAATGTTACTGTATTGTGATAATTTAACATCCCCCCTAATTTTTGTGCCCTTGTGTGCATATTACATACAAACAGACCTTAAGTATTGTTCATATATGTTAACTCTGCACGAAATGTCAGCTGCTACAACAGGTGTATACACATCTCGCTAAACTCGCAAACATGAACATCTGTATTTTTGCGCAGTAGTCGACGAAACTCTGTCATATCAACGTGACCGAATTCTCTGTGACTATGGAATTTGTTCACTTTTCTTGTGCATGTAACACAGTGTTAACCTGTTAGTGTTACGATACGGCAGCTATATGTTATATTATTATTAGGCTATATATGGGTGTTAGTGTGTAATTTGCTATGCCACAGAAAAAAAGGAGGGGGCGTTTATTAGAAGGGGGGTGCTTAATAGGGATTATACGGTACACTGTATATGATGGCAATGCACCCAGTAATAAATTTCAAATGAAATGCTACAAATGCAAATTTTATCCAACATTCTGTTTAGTCATGTTCCAGGGGAAATTTTGTCTGCTAATATCTGTTAATCTAAGGGATCTCTTAATAGAACTGCTCTTTTCCTGTGTCTACTACAAATTATGCGGATCAATATATATAGTTCACTACACACTTGGGTGCATATTGCTGTGAAATGTAGCATGGCTTCAAATTAAGGATGAAAAGTGCTGTAAGTCATGTTCCAACTGACAGGGGATGTTAATATTAATCAGTTTCAAAATAAACTCTAAATACATTTATTAATACAACGTACAGTCATTTTCCTGTTCTGTTGTACTGTTCAAACTACGTGGAATTATTCACATTCAGTTTATTGCAATTTAAATATCATCCTTAGGGGATCATGTGGATTTGATGTTAAAAATATAGAAGGCTCAAAAGAAACTAACATGGGGCGGGGCATGTTACTAGGGAAGCTTTGCCCGTTAATATCAGTTTGAAGCAATTCCAGAACATAGAAATGTTCTGTATGATCATTCTTATTGGGGAATATAAGGATCATTGGGATTGGAGGGGATGGAAGGGGGTGAATAGTGTTCAAGAGTGGTATAGCACCTAGGGGCAACAGAGTTGATAGGACAAGTTTTCTATCAGGTAACTTTTGACGGAGAATATGAATGACTCCTCATGTTGACCTATAACATTTCAGTACATGACATGCCTCAATGGAATTTTGGATTTGACAGGGTGAATACAATTTTGACTTTTGTCTACTTTATATTTAGATAAATTAGCCTCTAACAATAACTTTAAATGTCAAGTTATGTGTTAAATGTACTACACTTAGTGAGTTTTGGTTCTAGAGACTGTAGAAAACTCATAATGAATCATTCCTCCAAGGCTACTGTTGCTAGGCTATGAACTTGGTACTATGATACAGAATATATTGCTTTAATAAAGAGTTACTGAGTGGCAGTCAATGAAATGAGACTGCAATAGTAGAGAGGAGATCACTCATAATTCACAGGTTCAAGTACGTTTTGTAGATAACAATGCTTGTAAGGTTTTGAAAGGTTGAAAAGTTCCATGGAATTATCTATGGAAAACCTGATGCAAAACATCGCAAATGCTAGCTGAAAATAAAGGAAGTACGAGACCGCTAATATTCAGAAAGAAGTTGTCAGATGCTATATTGCGGTAAATAGGGATATGCAAAGGTGTTATATGAGGTACATGTAAGTACGTCACTCGTAAATTCCAAACCAAGTAAATTTTGGTGATTTTATGCTTGTAAGATTTTGACTGGTGAGAAGGAATGTATTTCATGTGTCCATGATTTCATTTAGAGATGGTGAGTGGGATACCTGTGTCAGTTACGACTTCCCTGGAAGTACCCTCCCTCCACCCCTCCTCCCTTCAGTTTAACTTTACAACTAGTGAGTGGTCCAGCAACACTGCAAGACAGTGGTTTATTTGACCAACATTTGTCAAAGGTTTTAAATCAAGAATTGTCCCAATTCAAGTTACTTGTAGTAGACCTGTGATTAATTTGTAATGTTGAATAAGTAGCAGTGATGGATCTAAGATTTGTAAAGAGGAGGGGGATTGGAACTATAGCACCAATCATTTTTTGTGGAAATTTTTGTGAGGGGTCTAATGGGAAGGATAATTTGTTTGTATATTAATTAAGAGTCTATATGCAAATTCATGCTATATTTGGCAACAGGTCTTTGAAATAAAGTTTTGTTCAAGAATTTTCAAATTGTCCATGATTTCAGCAGTACTAGGAGTTATCCTGCTCCGATAAGCACGGTCACCACCCTCCTCCCCGTATCCACCACTGAAGTAGTCAAACTTGTGAATAAGTTTTGGTGAGTTTCCAGTGCTTTCAGGAATGAAATTTGTTCCAACAGGGTATCTGAAGACCTGCGGTTACAGTAAAACCTCCATGTTTACTATGGTGTTTGGTTTTCCTTGTTCAAAGAAATGAGTCTTCTGGAGTACCCCTTGATATCTTAAATTTCAAGAAAATGTTTACTGAAGGATTAATGGTTTACTTAACAACGAAAGGCAAATTGAACTTTAACAAGTCAACCTTGAATTAAATAGCTCAAGTCCATCATCTTAGCAAATTTGGAAATGTTTAAGTGCAATATTAACACAGCAGCACTTTCAGGTGAAGGTGCTCTTTAAAGCCCTGAAGTCTTTAATTTGAGGGTTTGTTGATATTTTGTATAATTCTTATTTTTGCTGATTTCTTACCTTTCTCATGTAGAAAGGGGGTGGAGGAATGTTGGGAAGGGTGTGCAATGGGTGGGTGGTATTGAGACCTCATTACATAAACAACAATTCCATTGGTTAACCAGCAAGGCCATAACCACATGTGTGGGTGAGAGCATGGGGGACATGTGTCCCCAAGATTAGAGCCATGTAACCTATTGTCTATAATGTATTTACATTGTGCCTGGAATATTTTTGCTTGGATTTTGTTTGGAATCATTTGAGCAAACTCTGAAACCTTCCTATGTGCATGTGACATCACATGCAGATGGCTAGTAGTGTTATGTGACATTGCAGATGTAGTGTCACAGGCCTCAGCTACAAACCACTTCAAGAATATTATTGGTGGGGTATTAAAGTTATGAGTACACTTAACTATTATTTTCCATGAAAGCAGGAAATATCAAATTTCAAATGTTCTTAAATGTCATGTCATTTTGTCACCAGTAAACAAACACGTCTAGGCCTTATAATAGTGAGTCAAATACTATATGCAATACTCAATTTAATGTCTACAAATTTTTATGTCACACTAAAAATAAATCAAATAATAATAACCTTCCCAAGTAAAGTCTCCAACATTATTTTCGCTAGCCACTGCTCTGGGGTCTGCTGATGATCCTAGATAGTACCATCAGAGATGAACATTCTAGATGACTTATATTTTTTTAATCTGACACCCACCTTAAAAGTCCACTAATAATACTCACGTTATTGCCATAAATTCCACAATTATCTTGGGTATTGCTAACTTTCTGGGGTATACTAGCCCTAGGTACCATCAGAGATTGACATTCTGTGCCCTACCACTGATTATGCTGACTTTGGGTGAAGCAAACATATTCTTTCATTTAAAAAAAAAACATTCAAAACTTTGTCCCTCCTAAACGTTACACATGTCCAACTGTGTTAGATTTTAACCTAGGTAACATATTTATAATTAGCATATTCCAACTAGCTTGATAACAGTAGGAGAAGTGGTTACATTCATCTTTCATAGGTCATCAACACCGGGACCCATAGCCACTGTCTTTATTCCTTCCATGAAATTTGCATCATACTTTTGCTGTTTGAAAATGAATTACTGGAATTAGAATAATTGGATTATGGTTGCCTTTATATTGATCAGAAGTCTGTTACAGGCCAGAGGGACCTGTTGCCATTCTCACATAAGTACCCTTTTGATCTCAGTACTATGTTATAAATCATATTATCACTTGGAAAATCAAAGATTGCGACAACTTTCTGTTTGTCTGTCTGGTCATATTTTGTGCAATGCTCTGAGATCCTCAATTCTCAATGAATCTTCACCAACCAGGGGTCAAAAGGTGAATTCACATAAAACGCTACAACTCTTAGAGCTTTTGTGTGAAGGACCAATGTTGGTCACAGTCATTTGTGGAAAGAGGGGCCCTTATATGTCCTTCAGGAAGTTTAAGGTCAAAGGTCATCAACAACAAATCCTAAAATCTGGCCTTAGTAGTGTAACAATTACATTCCAACCTGAATGTAAGCCATCCACCAACTATGGACACTTCATCAAAGTAGTCCCTGTATTGAGTGTATTGAACTTTTTATCTTGCAAATTTTAATATATATCAGATGATTCAGATCATGCCAAATACTCTAATTACAGTAGTGCTTCATTGGTTTACCTTATTAGACCACAAAGGAAGGTTTATGTTTAGGCCAGACAGGATAATGGTACTCAGGAATATACTATCTAATCTATATGTTTGCTTAGCTACTTACTCATCTGTGTGATGAATATACAGGTTACAGATCATGGGGTCAATCTTCAGAATTCAAGTGTTCATTCCCAGTTGTAGAGAATCATACATTACACTGAACTTCTGAAGACAGTTTATCATTATATCCAACTTTACCATTATAATACCATGTATGACTATTAAACTACAAGTGAAAATCAACATTTCATAATGGGAGGTATGAAATTTAAACTTAATAAGTAATAACTTAATATAATAGCACCTGTAGCTAATACTTACCTTGCTGGCTTGCTGAAATTTATATAGCATTTTCCAACCTGCTAGTTTCATCACAACATGAAAAGTGGTCATTTTCACTTCTCAAGGGTCATCTCAATAATAGTATGTATAACTTATGTATTGGTAACTTTCTGTATGCTGAGTGTTTATAGTACATATTAATATATAGCACTTACTAACTTGCCTTGGTGATACATCTACAGTATGTAGCATATATTCCTACGTACTAGCCTTCTCTCTGAATCAAAATTGGTCACATGCACCCTACTCGACCTGTCATATAATTAGATTTTGTATGAATCTAGAACTTTACATGCTATAGCTAGGTGTTCTTCTTGCATTGACAATATGTGTTAATGTAAGATATGTATGTGTCGACTCCTTATTGTATTGTTTACTCAAACATCGCTCGCTGCTGGTTAAGGGAGCATTCCACCATTAATTTCTCCATTGCCTTGTACACACTATTATTCAAATGGCGGAAGCAGGATGGTGGAAGTCCACAGTTTGTTCATGGTATACCTCATTTGAAAGCTGACGAGCTTATGGCATCAATATGCTGCTGATGGCATCATGGCGGAACATGTCTCTCTCAGCCTGCTAAAACTATGTTCAGCAACTTTAGTTTTGAGCTTTGCTCGAGCACAGTGGCGTAACTAGAGGGGGGTGGCAGGG
>JAODAF010125365.1:0-10528 GCA_027574765.1 Molpadia intermedia | reverse complement strand
GTTATTGATTTTATTGATTTATTTAGCGTTATATACATTTTGTTAGTACAATTTAGTTCGCGTTTTTTTATTGTTGGTGATGTATTGTGATGTATGAAGTTCACCCATCATATCAGTATTGAGATGTTGTGTTTACAAGCATACTACTTCTAAAACATGTTACCCCACCCACTCATGTATATTAATGAGATTCCAAATTTTTATAACATGAGCAGACACCTAAGATCAACAAACATCATCATACCCAGTATAAATATAATTGGACATGCCGTTACAACATTATTTACGGTTTAACAATTTTACATTTAGCACCGCCCACTCATGAATATTTATGAGATGTAAACCGAACAGTTTATGACCTAGAGTTCACGACAACCAACAAGTACACACGTTACTGTGGCTATCTCACCTTTCCTTGTTGAGATATCGTGTACATGCTTGCTACTTGCAAAACAGGTAAGACCCACCCACTCATGCATATTCATTTGAAGGAAAGTGTCCATACTTTGAGCAGACACCTCACATCAACAAACACCATTCTTGTATTTTAATGTTATCCAATTATCACCGTGTGTGCTTTGTGCAATTCATGTCAAATTATGTACTGTGTGCATATCTAATATTGTTATTCACTTGTGTATTGTGTGTAATCGGCGATCGTGCGCACACCATGTTTGTATGTTTAAGAATACCTGGAAACCCTTTGTACTTGTGTAATTAAAGAGAATAAATAGACAACAGAGAACTCGGACTGTTGACCACTACGGACCTCTCCTGTGTTCATTTTATATAGGCACTGTATCTTGGAATCTCTGTTAGGAGTGTATCCAAATTTGCACTCAATAAAGTGCTATTTAGAGGAAGGGTCAATTATCAATAGTGTTACCTTTTCAATATAGTGACCGCAATATATCCTGATATATGATCTATATAACAATACCAATTCGATTTAAAGAAATCCTATCATTCTAGCTTGTTTCCACCTAGAGTTCCTAGGGTTGACTTTACCTATATATATCTATCACATATATAATCTACTCACTATATCAACCGTATGCATACATTTCGTAGATTAATGTATTAGCAAGATTCATCCTGGTCGGAACCATGTAGATATTACAGTATCTAAATGATCATCTACATCAAATCAATAGTAATCATAATCTAAATCATCTTTTTTAGGATGACGTCAGAAGCAACTAAAGTCGAATTTAGTCATCTCTATAGGTGATCTACAGAGAATGCCAGTCTTCTGGTAACATCAAACTTATTGTGCGCTTCTGATGTCGGATCCTACGTGGGCTAACAGCTCCGTGTTGAAGCTGCATATATCTAGAGGCATGTCCAACACTCCATGTACACTCCATATGCCTCAGAGTTAACCTACACAAGACCCATCTACCAGCACATCTTTATTATCCACATGGGGTTCTATAAACGGTACAAAGAAAACTGAAGATATCATATCACCGAGAATGTAATTATCAACAAGATAATTTGAGTACAGGCATGTACTAAAAAGTAAATAATTCAATACATGGGAATACAATGGGAATAATAATAATCACCATATAGAGATAATACGGTATCCATACAGAGATATATTATCTACAGATTATATAGAGATGTCCAAAGCCCTTCGCTTTAGTATCTACCCCAAAATTACAACAGCGAGGATAATGAGTCTTTCTATTAGTGGTTAACGCCGGAAATTATTAATACCCTAATTCCAGCAATGTGTTATACAATAGAATACTCCAAGCTGTGATATAATAAAGTCATGCTTTAAAAAACAAATTACCCAAATTAAATTCATTTTAGAGAAAAGCAACATGAAATAAGTTCCATAATAAAGAAATAATAACATTTCCTTTATTTACTGATCATGTTACTCAAAACAAGGAAACTTCAGACCTCCAGCGAAGGTACCATTTATACATTATGTTTCAAATATGTTCACTGAACCAATGTCGGGTTGGAGAAACAGCGATCAAAACCCTCTTAATATTTGCTACAATCGCTGACACTGTACATATCGTGTGTTTATTTGAATGCCAAGAAGTTTGGCAAACATTTGGCCAATATTGATGAATCTTTGACTTTATGAGACGAGCGGTGGAACACATTTCAAACTTAATATCATTATTAGGATCGCAGATTTGAAATTCGGGCTCCAACACACCAACATGACAGTTATACTCGAGAAACTCATCAAATTCGTGACGGGCCAACTGCTCTGTAGATTCACATTGCTCGCTGTCTTCAGAAAGCAGGATTCTTAATACATCATTAGAATTCCGTGCTATAATTCCATGATCATCCATTATCAACATATCTACGAAAACGTTAGGGAAGACAAAACCGTCATTGGGCATTTTTGGCCCATCGTGTTGTTAAAGAGAGCTTAAAGCCAAAGAGTATATCAAAGGTCCTCCAGGAGTCGCGGAAAGTAGTGGTATCAAAATGGCCGCCCTTACATCGGATACATCCACGTCTTGTGTCTGGCTCTCGTCGTAACCACGTACCTTCAATTGCCAACCACCGAAGTACAGAACATGTTGGTCGCTTCGTAACACTTCTGGAAAAGGTGCATGAGTGGGGAGATACAACTTTTTACCTAAAAGAAAACGGTAACAAGAGACACGTGATTTGCAAATACAGATGTACAATGGGAAGATACGATATAGTATACGAGGCAAAATAACCACATAGACCGCGTGCGCGTCAACAGTGTAAAACTATGAATATACTGAATGTACAGTATACTAACTTCCTAATTATATTCGATTCTTCTCAGTGTTCAACTTGCCCAATAAAAAGAGCGGAAAGGTTTGCAGTTAACGCCTGGTCGAAATGTATTAAAACGCACTGAGAATAATGTTGTTAACTTGAAAGGACATTTAGGACAAACACGGGGTGTGATGTTTGTCGTTGAACCTAACCAATTACGCGAGACAATAATTGTTGCGGCATTATAAACTGTACTGACTATTTACAAGCTTATTAATGACGCACTAGAATGGAACGTATCAACAAGCTATTTTGCTTTTAAGTTTCAGATAAGACTAGCGAAATGCTATGTATATATGATTAGCGTTGGAGCCTAAATATCGAAATGATAACTTGTATAACTTATCACTATCGATGTTGAGTAGAGATAACGAGCGTTTCTTGCCTGCCTAATATACTGAAAAATACATTGCAATTCACAGTTCACTTCCAATTAACATATTTATTGACAGTCCAAACATTGAAACAAGGAAGAATGTACCACAATATTCACCATGACTATCATAATCCACCTTTCATTTACTCTTGAGGCCATTTTTTATTAATCCTATTCTGTTATGAATATTTTATACGGCTTGCCTTACATTTCCGAGTATCAGCCCTTTGATACTTTGGTCCATTTGTCCCCTATGAGTTTTGACTATAGGCTATGATAAATACGTTACTTGTAGGAACATGTATTAGCTACCTTACACTTCGTTTGGCGTTTTGATATTTTGTACACGAAAGGAACTACATAACCTACTTCGTCTTCATTGACGTCTAGAAAAAAATAAGAGGGAATGATTATATAACATGACCACGTTTACGAAATATATTTCGAAGGCTATTTAAAATTATTTATATATGGCACTCTGACATTTAAATAGAGGGACCCAAAATGCATATCTCTAACCAGTCATCCAATTAAGACTTGCCATGTTATGTTCCATTACATTCGTCAGTAAATAGTTAAATGAATGTGATATATAATTTAACATCGCTTTGGACATCCTGAAACACAATTAGTATTACCGTAAGTGTTTATTAAAGCGTTCTTTAAAAGTTATAGTCGTCACTACAATCTTTCATGGTCATATGACAATCCTATTAGAACATGTATATTATACTGAAAGACGACGAACTACGTTGCACCGATAGAAGACATTAGTAGGGGGGTTGGTGAATGCACCATCTGACGACGATTATTGTGAAGCATAATAAGATTCGCAATTGAGTTTTTATTTTGCTGATTTATAAAATCAGACTTAATACATTTCTTTAAAATGGTTCTTTTGACCATGTAGACCGGTCTCTGCGTCATCAATATAACTTTTTAGAATAATATATAGTATTCCAGTAAAAATTGGTTCCAGGAGCCTGTATGAAGGCATTGAGTATACATTTCAGTAGGATTGGGTTCGGTTTTCCAGAGACCTGATCACTTCGTTGAACCAAATAAAATCTTTAAGATTTTTGTTCCATTTAAACAGCCACATGAGGTGGCTTTCCGCAATAAACAAACTGCCAAATCAGATGAATAATAAGTTTATATCAAGGAAATGACGAGAAATAAATCAAGAAATGAGAATACAAACTTGCTTAAATACCTGGAACTACAGTACGTATCTTAAATGTTAAGTTGCTATCGGCTACTAAAACCTTTGATAGTTGGAATCTCAAGTAATTTATTACTTTGGACAATTCGCTCGTGAATTTATGGTTAAGTATTCTATTATATTTTGTCCCTATTTGTTTAGTACTCACCAGAATAAACTTTCGTCCAGTTTCTGTTGGATGGTGTCTCGACTGGCTGCTATTTACATTCCGACTCTATTAAAATATACAGTCATTAAATCATCAATGTCAGAGTTTGCCAAACTACTAGATAGAATAACGATAACGTGGTAAAGGATTATCAAAAACATTTTGAGTCAATGTAATCAACTTCGAAGGAGCAACTTCAGAGACTAACATGCCACTATTATTTTGTAGAATGCATAAGTACGAATAGGATCTCGAGTTACGGAAGATATAAGGGTATATTTTGTTATTGTGATATATTGAATACAGAACAATTTAAGGCCAGATTGTATATTGTTTTATATTGAATATTGTGTTTTATCTTTGAATATTTGGTTAAACAAATAATTAAATATATAATGTGAATCGTAGTAATTTAATTATATAAATGATGTGATTGGTATTACATTCATTAAAATGTTTTCTTACATTACATCATCCCATTACATTTTTACAGAAAATGTTTGGGCAAACGTTACCCCGTTAATACTGGTAATCAAATTGAGCAGACCAGTCATAATGGATGGTTTAATCACTGTTCGTGCCGACGGAGTCGGAATGTATCTTACAGCAAATCGAGACACCATCCAGCAGAAGCTAGATTATTTTCACGACTACCATTCTGGTGAGTAGAAACAAACATCGAAGTAGTTGGGACTTCTTCCATTGTATTGAACCTTTAACCATTAAAAGTTAATATTGTTTGAATCTGGCCAATCCAAAACATTTCTGAGAAGCAGGAATGTTGATTGATGGCAAAACCGAAATTCATCTCAATAATATTTGTTTAATTTACTTTAAATGCAAAACAAATGAAAACTGAGACTTGGAAATAAGAATATTAAAGACTTTCGATATCGATCGCTTTGATATCTTAATGATTTGTTATTTCTTTACTATCCGATCAGCTGTCCTTATACTATTTTATTCTTTTCGGCGTTTCTCGGTTCAGGATACAGAACGTTATTGAGTACCATATTTTCAGTATTGCGTGGTATAATCGTCAGCTCAGGCATGTTTATTGCGTCTAATTTATCTGCGGACGTTTTGATTTAAAATTGACAATCATTTAGGAATCACATAAACTGAGAAACGTTGTAATTGTTAAAGAGGTGTACAGAATTATGTTGTCAATAAGATGTTTTATCATCCCAATGACACTGTTTCCGATCCATTAATGTCAAATAAGACAAAACTTCCGGGCCTTCACCTCTGCGGACCTCCTCGTTAATGAGGCGCTGTGATAGTTTATTATAACGAGACGTTTAATGCACCGTGTACCCAGTCGACTGTGATATATCTACGGGCGTAAGGTGATGTATTATTCAATTCAGTCGCGAAATTGAATTCACCACTGCAAAGAGAAAACGCATGCATGATCTTTTACTCATTTACTCGTTTCTGTTGGGATTTTGTTTATTGTAAACGTTCTTTCTGTCCCCTACCAGTGCTTCTGGCCTGCTGATTTGTGGATAATTTAAATTCCTTTTAGACTAGAGAAAATAATAATCTTGAACGCGCCGAAGCTTGCCTGTCTTCTTTATTTTATATATCTAGTTACACCCGCTTCTCACACTCTCTGCCATCAAACTATTTACTCATCCCAATACCTTTCTTTAGTTACCCTTTTACAGATACCCAGATGTACCTTAATACAAGTATATCACATATAAGTATGCCCGTAACATGGTAACAATTCTAACAGTTACATCGCATATAATAATAATATAATAGGAAGATTTGTAGGCCAGGCAACAGGTTACGTAATATTACTGTTCGTCACACAAGACGACAATAGGCGGATCAGTATTCTAGCTGAGGCAAGAGGGTACGCATCAATGCCAATCGTCACACTTCCACCTATACCTCAGAAAGGTCCTGTGTGTGCGTGTTAGCGCTTCCAGCTCGTGCCGTCACCATGGCCACAATCAGTTTCAGAACTAGAGCATATTAAACAATATACAGACAGTGCTTAGTTTCTATACATTCTAACGTGATAACATTAACATAGTAACGGTACTGTTCTTCACAAGTTATCCCCCATAGTTGAGCTGTATTAAGACAATATTTACACAATAACTGTATATAAGTATAAATAAGAAGAGAGAATTATGATTAGCTCTTCTAACATAATATTCTTCTTCTTTAAAATTTTATTTTTTTAATCGTGTTGAATTACTAGTTGAATATTCAGTAAAACAATTAAATATATATATATTATCAACACACAGCTGCGAAAACATGCTGTTTCAAGTTGAATATCCGACCTTATGTATATATTTATATAATTTTATATTTACTTACAGCCCGTAACCACTGCAACTGCCTTGTTACTCATTGAAAGGGAGATAACATTTGTACAATTTAAACAGCTGGCATAAATTAAGAGCGCCTGATGGTGCATATTTGGCCTTCAAATAGATAAATATTGACGAGTCAAAATGTATACTAACTGTCCTTTATCTTGTTGTATTGTCACAATATTATCAATATGATATGTTATCAACTCACAGAGAAATGATTATTTATCCTGATAGTACTAAAGGAATGAAACCTCGGTGGTTAGTGATGTCTTTGTAGACCTCCACATCCTCTTGCTGGTGATTACGAGCGCCAATTAAACATCTCTGTACCAAACTCAAAATTACATCGACGGTCGGCTGATAAAAATAGGTATAGCATGATCCGACGCGGCATCCGTAGAATGTTTATCACGTGATATCAATTACAGCTGGATTGTCCTATCGAACTGCTAGAATTTCCTGGATACTACATTCAGTTTCGAGCTTGTTTAAACATTGTAAGGTTGTATGTGTGTCTGCTGCTCTCCACTATCGACTGAAACGGTGACTCGTAACAGGGTTGAGTTACTATATAGTTTATTTTAGTTAGATTTAGTTTTTCTTTACGATGATTCATACTTCAACGTTGTATTTTAATTTCCCGCATCCTTAGTATCTAAAACTATTTATGCAATGGCCAATTACCATATGATTATACAGCAGTACGATAAATCACTGACATTTAGGCTAAGAGGTAATTCTTCGAATATCTTTGAATGCTCATGGCAGATGTTGAGCCCACACACCACTTAGGTGCCAAAAGCATAGTCTTGGTATTAGCTTCTGTTACAATCTTCACTGTTACCGAATGAATTATCGTGTTCTTCTAAAAGAATGTTTGCCCACTGTCTCAAATAGACTCTCATAAATCTACCAGTAAAACACAAATATATGATCATCCTGTCGGACACAAAAAAGGCATGAGTGGCCAATATTTGATACAGAATCTAGAAGACAAATTTACAACACGAGAAGAGAAAGCATAAATGTTGGTTAACATTGTATTGAATGCTCTTCCACTCGTCTCCACAAGATATTTGTGTACGGTACAACATTTCTGTAAATGTTTTTACAAATATCATCTTTGGAAAAGGTATCATCAGATTGATTTATAAAAGGCTTGCTACATTTATTAGCTGTTTCTGTCTTAAGCTGTTTGAAATAAAACAAATCTTCCTGAAATGATCTTCCATAGTCATCTATCCGTTGCCACAACGATCTATTCATTTCTTGCCAAAGTAGATTATCAACGTAGTCCCACGCTCGGATCATATCTGCATGCTCTTTTGATGGGGAGTAGCCTTGAAGTACCAATACATTTCTAGGTGTGTACAGTATATCTTTGAAGTCCCAACACATTAACTTTTTAAGTAAGATCAGTGATTCATCGAAATATTCTTGAAGCAAGACTAATTCAAATTGAACTTTGACCGTTTCAATCCACTTCTGTATGTCACTTGATGTATAGTTGAGATGTCCATTAAAGCCACCTAGATCAAACGATTGTCCATTATATGTACATTTACAACCATAAGTGCTGCATGATTTTATTTTGTCGAACAAGTTATTCAAGTTAAAGTCAGGTGATAAAACATCTCCAGGTACATCGAGGTTTTTTTGCAGCCTAAAATAGTTGACGGCTGAGTAGAAATGGGAATCAGGGTTTCTAAGTATTGTGATAAACTTTGGTCCAGGACGCATTACTCCAGAAATAGAAGTTTTGTTGAAAGGCACGTGGTGATAAAAAAGATGGAATCCTTTACCATCAGGGCTTTTTGATGAGTACATCATACATGGTTTAAAACTTGTTATGCCAAATAGAAATAATGACGGTTTTGGAAGTGCAAACGAGAGATTCCTTTCAAGGCCAAACCGTGAAATTATAGTGCCTATGGTATCGCTTGCTGTCTTGTGTGTCTTGGCAAATACCATGCTACTAACTGGTAGACATTTCAAAGGTGTTGTTTGTGTTATGGAAGTGGGATAAAAGAACGTTGCAGTAGTCCGTAAATTTAATATTTTGGTATAATTTGACTGCTTCCTGTTGAGTAAAAAATATAAACAAACATTGCTTCAAATTCTTATTTTATTACCTACACATCGAATTCATTATTTATAAACATTTTAAGTTTATGTTACAAGTGTACTTAGTGTTCTAAGTCTATGTCTTCTTGTCAACATGTTGTTCATTCGAGCGTGTTTCCAGCGTTTTTTTTAATATAATTTATTAACAAATATTACAATATTCGACGTCAATATAATAATAATTTAGCCACGCAATGTTAGCATCGTCCTGTACAAACTAAATTTCAATACATCAACGGAAGCTAGTTTGATATGTAAACATAGATGTAGAGCCATGCTTGAATCTGCGTATTTTCCTCCGTTAGATAGATAATAGAGATCAACAGTGTGCAACACCTTTATCAAATAACTTTCAGTATAGAATTACTATATAAATATTGGTGCGTAAAAGACTTCGATATCGAAAGAAAAACAAACACACCTTGTTTGAATTTGTGGCCCAGCTGCAAATGTCAATTTTAGAAGATAAATAGAAATAGAAATAAACTAATACATTTACTCAAAAGTAAATACTTGATTAAAACAATTTAGACAGTTATAATTTTCAGTATTCTAAAAATAACAGGTTTTAGTTTTCGTCCAAATTCAATCTGCGAGTTATAGATCTAAGGTTATGTTTTATTATTCACATTTTTCGGCCAACATGTGACTGATACGAGTTGGTATATTTGCTACTGGATAGAACGCGGTAGTATGAATATGAAACCAAATGAACTTACTGGTAATTGTTCCAATAGATTAAACGGGTATAATGATTAAGTGATTTCTAAATAGACTTCTTTACGAATTTAGTACATTTATATTCACCTTTAGAGAAATCATTATCATTACTCTAAGTAATGTATGGGTATAAGTAATGTATGTGTTATGTGCGTATATTTGATCACTACTCTATTTAATACATTTATTTGATCTTAAATTAGTGGTTCCTAATTTGAAAACCAAAGTTGTGCAGATGGAAGGGGGGCATATAAATTATGATACACAGACATACTACCACACAGTATATGTTATGCAGTTTGAATTAATAAGCGCGTGGATTGCATATTCGACAGTCTGCGTTATCACGTTGTACAACGCGATACGGAAATGATAATATATCCAATGGCGTAATATTCCGCATATAAACAACAAATGTTAGAATTAAAAGAAGGATTTGCTATTATCTTCGCGGTATTCCTACTCTTAAATTTGAGCATATATTAAGGTGTTGCTTCGTTTATTTTTACAAACACGCATAAATTATGTTCAAATAAGTACCTGTACGATATCCCTACCCATACATTGTGATGAATGTCAAGTTGTTGCGCTTCCGTTATTTAATGATATATTAAACATGCCGCTGTTATTTAAGTAATTTGCCTTAGGTATACTTGGCATTAATAATGAAATACTAAATAAACTCAATGTTTATTTGATAAACGTGTTGAAGTATTCAAGTGTGACATATATATATATATATATATATACCAAAACTTTAATATTATCCTCAAGTTTGGATAAATTCCGCTTAATATCATATAATATGT
>JAODAF010125254.1:0-10528 GCA_027574765.1 Molpadia intermedia | reverse complement strand
CTCTTCAGCTATCACCTGATGGGTGCCATATGCCAGTTGAGAACTTCTACAAGGCCGTGGCGGCCATTTGAAATAACAAATTTAGTGTGTAAGTCAATGGGAGAATAATTAGTAGGGCACAACCATATGATTGGATGCATAGGTTAGGGTTAGGCCTAGCCTAGGTTAGGATAATGCACATTGGATGCATAGGTTAGGGTAGGCCTAGGTCATGATAATGCATTGGATAGGATGCATATGTTAGGGTAGGCCTAGCCTAGGTTAGGGTAATGCATGATTGGATGCTTATAGGATAGGTATAATTATAATGCATAGGATAGGCCTATAGTTGCTGTGCAGAACTGTATTCTCTAGATATCTAAGAGAATTTTGCTTAATTTTGTAGATCATCTAAGTTGAAGAATGTCGTCTAGAATCAAAGGAGGATCAAGAGTATCTACAGAAGCTTGGAGATTTGACAAATCATACAAAGTACATGATGAGAATCGCTGGTCATTTTCAATATTTGGAAAAGAATGGAGAGATGCACGGCTGTTTGGCACAGTATCATCAAAGTGTGGGGAAAAATGGCTGGTTTCCTGGGATATCGATGGTGAAGAGGTTGCTTGGGACACAAACTATTTACAAAAGGAAGCTGATTCAACTCCATTTCAAGGTATTGTATTGTGTGGTTGCTGTTTCAACCTATGTGCAGGTTTGTTTTCCATAAAAAAACAGGTTTTGTCTCAACTGCAAAGCAGGAAAAGGTTAACCTTGGCTTATAACTTGAGTTAGCAATGTCGGTGGTATGTTGACCAAACTTGGTAGATGCGTTGAGTACCTTCACAACGGGCCTAGTCGGGGGTTGGTGTGTATATGCTAATTATCTAATTTGCATAACAAAGGAAAATATGCTTAGTCTAATTTCTCCGATCCTATAAGGTGTATGGTTACCAAAATTCAGGTGGGGGATTATCATGTGATGTTCTTTCGCGACGTACATTTTTGCTTCGATCCTCACATATTAATTAGATGATTTGCATAACAATCAATTTTCGCCAATAAATGTTAACCTTTGCTTATAACGTGCTAAAACACAATGATGTTCACATTCACACATCATAGCACCTCTGTTCTATTTGAACTTAATACAGGTCCATCTACATCTAAGTCAGTACCCGCGGCTGACCAAGATCATGTGGATGTCCTTCCTGAACCGGTCCCAGCCGTCAGCAATCAAGAACGTGAGTCTAAATTTGTCGGTTCTTCAATCTGTTTAGTTTGTTGTCCTTAGATCATTGACAATAAAAGTATGTTCAATGCTAAACAACATAATTGATGTTCACATTCACACATCATACTAGCATCTGTTCTGTTTGAATACAGGTCCATCTACATCTAAGTCAGTACCCGCGGCTGCCATTGACCAAGATCGTGTGGATGTCCTTCCTGAACCGGTCCCAGCTGTCAGCAATCAAGAACGTGAGTCTAAATTTGTCGGTTCTTCAATCTGTTTAGTTTGTCCTTAGATCATTGACAATAAAAGTATGTTCAATGCTAAACAACATAATTGGTGTTCACATTCACACTAGCATCATTCTGTTCTATTTGAATACAGGTCCATCTACATCTAAGTCAGTACCTGCGGCTGCCATTGACCATCGAGGCGATGCCATTCTTCATGATGGGGAAGAAGTTTATCTTTACAAAAAAGGTTTTGATATTTGTAAAGCCAAGTATGAACGTTGTGCTCCTGGGGTATTAGTGCATGGCAAGAAAGCATCTCCCGGGCAGAGTCGATTTTTCATTACCAAATTGCTGAAACATGCTGCGAAATGGGACGGTTTTGATATAGACCAAACTTGTGTTGGAGCTGCAATATTATGGCATATGAAAGACGTGAGGAGGATTGTAAATGAAGCTGTTCCAGGGACAGGCACTGAAGCAACACATGCAAGCCCATTAGAGAAAAGAAAGAGAAAAAGAAATCCAGAGAAATGGGTAAGAAATATCAAAAAGGCAAAGACAAATTGCGGAAAAGGGTACAGATTTACCAATAAGAAGGGGAAGATTTCAGAAAAGGCGGAGAGAGTTATGAAACCAGCTTGCAATGCACAGTGCAGAACAAAATGCACAACAAAGATCACAGAAGAAGAAAGACAAGTTATTCATAAAAGCTACTGGAAAATCGGAGACATCGATTTGCAACGAGCATACATCTTGCAACATGTGAAGGTTAC
Source organism: Molpadia intermedia (assembly GCA_027574765.1). Taxonomy (NCBI): domain Eukaryota; kingdom Metazoa; phylum Echinodermata; class Holothuroidea; order Molpadida; family Molpadiidae; genus Molpadia; species Molpadia intermedia. The sequence goes on along the minus strand of JAODAF010125254.1, from coordinate 8,309 downwards.
CAAAAAGAAGCGGCAAAGAATAAGAAGAGAAACAAATAAGAGTGGGAAACAAAGAAACAGAGAAGCTTCGCGAACCTACTCCTTCACAAACCCATCCAATAAAACCAATGTGGTTGTGTGTGCTCAATTTTTCTTAAATACACTAAGTATTGACGAAAAGAGAGTACGCACAGCTCTCAAAAAGGTTAATGAGATTGGAACTGTAGAGGCCGACTTGAGAAGTTTTACAACCGCGTGTTTAATGAACGATTCAATTTGAAATTTCAGAAGCCAAAGAACGATCAATGCGACATTTGTAATGAATTTATGAATACCCCTTCTGATCTGAAAACAGAGGAAGTAGTGGAAGAACACCAAAGTCACATTCTCCATAAAGAGGCAGCAAGAAAAGCAAAAGGGGAGTTGAAGCTTGAAGCTCAGGGCAATCCTGACATGCTAGTAGCAGCATTTGACCTTCAGAAGGTTCTTCTAGCTCCTTACGATCAGACATCTTCTTTTTATTATTCAAGACGGTTGAAAAACCACAACTTCACCATCACTGACATAAACTCAATGAAGACATGCTGTTACCTATGGAATGAGTCTGAAGCAAATAAGGGTTCATGTGAAATTGCATCCTGCCTGTTGATGTACCTTACAGCAATGAAAGAGCAGGAACAATACAGTAAGATTCATCTGTTCTCTGACAGATGTGGGGGACAGAACTGTAATCGGATGATTGTTGTTATGCTATCACATGCAATGCGTAAGCTACATTTGAAAGAGTTGACTCTCAACTTTTTCGTGACAGGCCACTCACAGAATGAGAATGACAATGCCCATGCTGTCATTGAAAGTGCAACCAGCAAGAGGACAATATTCACAACCACTCAATGGGAAACAGCCATCCAGATGTCATTCAAGAAACATCCGGCTACCATACATGCTGTCCAACATAAAGATATTGTTGACTTCAAGAGCCCTGTGGCCTTCCCCGAGTATGCATCAATTCTGAAGGTATAAAATTGTGTTCCCCATATTTTACCTTAACGTTTTGTAACAATTTTTGTTTAAATGGGTAGGTCTTGTGATTGCTATAATCAATTGATTGAAAGTTGATGCTCATAGGCCTTTAACCAAATTATTTCTTTCCATAAAGGATCCTCCTGATGTGTATGAGGAAAATGCTGGCAGCAAGAAGAAGGATTCAAAGATCTACTGGTCCAGGATAATGCAGATGAAATTTGTCAAAGATGATCCTACTAAGTTGTATTTCAAGTACAACTACAAGGACAATCATTACAGTAGCGCTATATTGGTGGCAGAAGTATCTACCCTGCGGAGCAAGATCAAAGCAGCTGAGGTATTCTTATTTGTAGTTACAATATACTGTACATGTTAATAATACTTTGAGTGTGTTTTTTGACATTCGGTGAGGTTAGTATTTGTCATTTTCAAATGAGAATCTCCTTATCACTTCTATTGTTTGTAGAATTTCTTACTGTATACCATCCTGTTCGCTCTTTACGATCATCATCAAATAAATTTGTTTCTCTTTGTTCCTTAAAATATCTATTCTAATTATGTTACAGATCAAGAAGAGGCAAGCATGGAATAAATATGTCAGCCCACCTGGGATTACTCAGCAAAAGCTGCATGACCTGCTGAAGCTGTGTAAAAAGAAACTTATACCTCCGCAGCATCACAAATTCTTTAGTGATCTACCAGTACTTGCCGATGAGGAAGATGAGGATTCAGAATAAAAGCACTTTTTTCATCTTGTATCGTAATGCTCAAGACAAAACACTGCTTCTACAAAGAAACTAGAATGTGCTATTTAGTTATTGATTCATAATTGAGATGATTGTTGAACATAACTATTATTATGATAAGTTTTTTTTTACTTTTGGCCTCTTTACCCTACTAGCACACATTGATACTATTTTGATTATCTTTATGCTTAATAAAAAGAGTATTTCCTTATTTTTCAATGGAGAAGTAGATAAAACCACAAGGTCACTCACTGATCATTTTGACCATTGTAAGTGCTGTAATGCATGAAACTGTCTGGACCTCTATTTCAAAAGTTTGAATGTATGTACAGTAATTGAAATAACAGAATACGCTTTAATTTTGAACAGTTCAACAGCATGAAATTTGCTGGATCGTCTTGCGAATACTGAATATAAAAACTTTTTATGAGGCTGCCTTTGCGAATAAGCACCATCATTCCAAATAGCAGCATGTTGAGCTACTGCATCATTGATGCTCTTGTTTATCCAATCCCGAGTCCCGATTATGTATGATTCCATTAATAAGCTACATAATTTACCTTGTTTTTTATAATTGTTCCCCATGAGTTTAGGTTTTTGCATCAACAAAACTTCACTGACTGTAATGAAGTATAAGATTGATGGGATAAATATAGGTGACAGTGGTGATGACAGCTGATTTAACTTAAAGAATTAGTGGCTTTCTGGAGCTTGGGTTTGCCTTTAACATTGTCTACAACAAGAAGTTTTACGTTGTATTATAGTTTTCAGTTGTTGGTTTTTGGACTTTTCATATTTTCGTGTATACAGTTTAAAAAGTATGATGTACATTGATTTGTTGTATTCCTCTAAATATATAAATGTTATCTAATGGATTTGCATTTTGTTTTTCATTTAATTTTGACTAAAAGTTAATTATAGTACTGTGCGTATCAATGCAAATATTTGCTTATGTCCGAACAAGTTTGAAAATTTCAAAGATAAATAGCCTTAAGTCCAAATTTTCCCAAAAAATAATATATTGGGGTTCAAAAAGTTAAATTTTTTAAATTTAGTGCATGATATCAGTAAATAGCTTAAAATGGACTATTGTAGTAGCCCATATCAAATTTAAAACTGAGTGAACATTGGATAGTTTAGGTTCAAAATCTTCTTTGTTGATTTACTCAAAACGCACGTTTTGGACATAAGGCACTTTAGATCTGATGCGACGAAATGACCTTTGACCTCTAGCAAAATCAATAGGGTTCTTGTACTAAATATGGGAAACCTACACACCAACTATGACATTAATCCAAGTTGCCATTATTGAGTTTGGCTGATTACAAGGATTTTGCAATTTGACCCCACATGACCTTTGACTTCTACCAAAATCAATAGGGTTCTTGTACTCAATATGAGTAACCTACACACCAACTATGACATCAATCCAAGTTGGCATTATTGAGTTAGCCTGATTACAAGCAGTTATCCGCACACACATACACACACACACATACACACGCATATTTGATCGCATAGATTCCTTTCGCCTTCGGCAAGGAATCAATAAACTATGAACTGTGTACATCATGTTAGAGCTTTGTGTTTTCTATGAGATAACATGTATATACTAGAGGGGAATTTTGAGGCTGAAGTAACATTATTCAAAGAACGGTGAGTCAATTTAAGATGATCACATTAAAACCAAGTAGTCACCTGTTAAATTGGTCAATCGTGTGGAGACACCAACCACTAAAAGATCACAATTTATAGCACGTACTTCCTCACCTCATAGAACACATATATAAACATATGCATAGGCCTATCCCCTATTACCATGTACTAGGTAGGTAGGTCGCTCGTAAATTTGACCAAACCAGGTAAGTTTTGGTGAAACTGCAATTATCTGCATTCCTCATCTCAACCAGTACAGTTGGCTTTTAATTTATGAACCCACTAGCTGCCAGTGATATACTGCAAGTATATGTCAAGTAAACTTCATTCCACCAGACCGTTTCTGAATCTAATCATTACTATCGAAGCACAACCCCTAATTATATCACTGTTAACATTCAGTCTGTCTGCAATGTTTATTGGCTTCCACAAGGATATGATAAAATAAAGTTAAAAATAAAAAATCTCATGACCATTCTGTGTTTTTGATAATTTCTTTAATCTAAACAATTACGTTCGCAATCTTGGATCCAGATGTTCACTTTTCCCTTGTTACATGGTTCAGGTGGTCGTGAACATGTTATGACAAGTTACTAGACACTATTTAAGCTGGTCGTGCAAGGTTAATCTAAACCAGGACGCACATTTGGTGTATAGATAGTTCCAATGCACTGTATTTGAAAGAAAATCAGTCTGCATACATACTATATTTATACAATGGTATCCATATTAACATGAAACATGACTATATATATGTCCGATATATGAAGCTTGTAACAGCTTTAATACAAAGATTGACATTACAAAAAAATCACTATGAGTCCAACACCCATATCAAGCATATCGAAAGGATCGTCCATGATTCATCCATTATTTCATATCTTTATAAATTATGAGATTGTCATTTTTTTAGCTATAATGATAAGTCAATGACAATTCAATATAAATATTTACAACAAAACTTGAAGCACATAATGAATCATACAGGGCTAAATATTAATTTTACTTTAAGCCCTATCCACTCATTAATATTCAAGGGATTCGACGGATACAAAAGAGATCCTCTACTACTGAACTTATAAGTTATAACCCTCATGCATCACATCTATGCAAGATACATTTGTACCAAATATGAAGCTAAACTATGCATGGAAATGTAACTTTTTTAAGAATTTTACATTAAGCCTTGTCCATCTTAATTCATGTGCTTGCTCTCACTATGAATAAGATATATATTGATGATATAGTGATTAAGATCTGGCACCCTCATTATTACACTGCCCTCTATCAGTGTTAGGCTGGATCAACCCCTGTGTCTCCTGCATGAAAAAATAATTACTTGCATCACTTTTTCGGCTGAAGGTTTTCATCGCCACACACATGTATATATCGATTCCGATTCAGTCTAACTTGGCAAAGACAGCTAAGTCTTATAAGTTAATTTGGCATGCATCGAAAGCTCCGACTAATACATCAGAGTAAAACAAACATTAAGACAACTTTGCCAGAAACGTAACTTTCCCACATCATTACTACTTTAAACAGAGCATAACTATAAGTTTTGGCACATCTTGTTTCCATGGTAACCAAACAATATTGTGATGCTAATTAGGGTAATGCATCCCTCTGAGACCGTACCTGATGAGGTTTGATGAAAGCGCAGAGACAGATGAGCCCCATAGGTGCTGAATCTTACAGCCCACCGATAATTACACCACAGAAAGAAAAAAAATTATGCAACAATCATTGAGTTAGTGGCTCATTTTGGGTGTTCAGGAAAGTGAGGTAAATGATCTTGTTGGGTCATTATTGCAAAATTCACATGAAAATCCTTAAAATACATCCTTTGATGGGTAAGAAGGTAATGTAGGGGTCTCCATTTGAAAATGCTTCTTCTACCTAAAAAATATCTTTTGAGTAGTGGCTCAATCGGCTCACTCAATCATTGTCCATTATGGTCAAAGGGGCTTTATATTGTTTGGCTGAAGTGGACATTTTCCCCATACACTACAACCTAAGTATTAGAAAAGTTTGGCGTCCTGGCTCATTTTAGGGGGGTATATGATCAAACTGGTCTAAGGGTATAGAAGAAAGAGACTTTCCTATAGCATAGTTCATTGTTAACAATTCAACTTCCACTCACTGTGTACACATCTCTCCACAGTCTTTCAATACGCTGGTTGTGGACCGACCTTCCAGTAATAAAGGAACCTCTTCCAGTGCCTCTCATAGGATGTTCCAGCATGAAGTCACAAACCTTTACATTTTCTCCACCTTTATCAGACCTGACTCGCTGTGGTAGCCCAAATTCCTCAACAGCTTTCAGAAAGGCTTGTAAAACTGTGTCAGCTTTATTGTCAGTTGAGCATCTCAAAAACACTGGTATTCGACTGTACCCATCTATTCCACCATGAATAACAAATCTCCACCTGCAAAACAATATCAGTATTAACAAGTGAACAATATTGCTAAACTTTGAAAGACCAGTGAACTTCATGCTACAAGACTGAAAGTTACCGTGACAAAGCATATAAGTGATACAAATCTCAAGTAATACAAACATTGTATGCAATGTTTTAGAGCCCAAGGGCACTATGGTTCCTTGCTTAGAGGAATATTACAATTTAAATGATGTGTTATATATCATCATTAAAAAATATAAATTTGGGCCCAATATGTTTGAGCCCAGGTGTACAGACTATCAACCAACAAATAATTCACAAAGTTAAAATTTTGAGGCTTTGACCTAATTATTAATTTGAAGGATTTTACATTAAGCCCTGCCTACTCATTAATATGCAAGACTTCTTCAACAAAATCAATATTCACTAAGATGGATCTACATACCAAGTATCAGCTTAATAGAAGTTGCACTTCTTGAGATGTCGTGATTACGAGCAGGCGTCACACACATACATACACACACACAGATATGCATGATTGCATAGAGTCCTTTTGCCACAGGCACGGAATCAAAAAGGAATGGCACAATACGGGTTAAAAAACAAGAGATGTGCAACCAAAACAGTATATCTACGTCATTTCAGGCCCGTAGCAGCCGCACCACTTTTTTGCCATAAAAAAAATTAATAAGAAAAAAGGAAATAATAATAAGAAATGCCAGTATTTTCTGAGGTAATACCCCACCCCTAATTGATCGTACATTTTATGACAAAACAGAATAAATACAACTTGCAAGACCTGGGAAGTATCATTTCCAGCTATCTAGAGGTACCCTTTTTTTCCAAAAAAATTAGGTCCGCTCCACGCCAACAGATGGTGGCGCTCCGCTTCAGTAACACCGGCCTGCGTCTTTGGTATCTACAGTACATGTCAAGTATGACATATTAATCCATCCTGTCATTATAAAGATATTGTGTTTACAATTGCAATTTATGTGGTACCACACTGTAATGAAATTTTAATAAGACTATTAGGATATTTTAGTCTCGATATTTGTTAGATAAATCAGGAACCAGATGATACAGATGTTAACGTTAGGTCAATGTTTACATAATAATTAATGATGTTCCCACCAGAGTATTACCCTAGAAGACCAAGATATTCAATTATAAATGGTATAGTAATTTTAAGTAACGTGACAGTTGAAAATGGTTCTTCAGTCACGACGATTCATAAGGTAAAGACTATAACTATAATCAAAATTGACCTCCTCTCATAGAAGTTCCATAGATTTAAATAAACACGCGCAGCAAATATGTCCAACCAACTGATATACCGACTTAAATTGTTACACACTCAGAGGACACCCATATTGCTACGTATGTCATTTCTATTGTTACATGCACTCCCAGACAAACTAAATTATCATAACAAGTATACAAGAACTGTTACACACCCACTCTTGTATATTTTCGACATGTACATGTTCGATCCTCTCAATCAAATACCTGCAGGGGTTACTCTTTTAATTAGTGCAAGTTCACTTCACAAAACTGATACACCAGTCCTGTATATCGCATTTTCAGTTCAAGGGTTCAACTTTCAGAGGAATGTTTTCCATTGTTGTCTCGAGGAATATAATTTTTCAAGCAACCTGTGTCAGTGACGATTTAATGTATACATTAGTGGGCCTCAAGGAAACGGGAAAACCATAAAAGAAGTAGGGCAAAATGTCACCGCCCCCCTTGAACACAATGGTCCCCTACGGACATGTGTAGTATGAATGTTACACATACATTATTTACCTTATCAACTTATGATTCCCATCTATGTGCCAAAGAGCATTTGGGCCTGCCACTCTATATTCTCTGCGTTTGAGTGCTGTCCTCTTCCTTCTCTCAACACCTGTAATAAAAAGAGATTTTGTTGAAATGAACATTCAATGATTGAATTTGTTAGCAACAATACTGGTATATTATGCTTTATTTGCATATCACAATTTTTTTTTTTAAAGTACTAATGTGCCCTTTTGCAAAGTTCAAAAGTGCCCCTTCCAAATACCTGTAGGTTTTTCATTCAATCAAGTTAATGTTTGATTTCCTAAATTAATAGTAGTGTCAATCATAAAATAAAAAAAGCAATCTAAACCAAAGATAGTTATACTAACTAGATTTGATTGTAATATGTTTTTGGGGCAAAATGTTTGGGATGATTTGCCTGAAATATTGGCCAATCGGAAACATAAAAATAGGCTATCTATCTATAAAGCCTTCAAATGTGCGTAGCTTCCAGGGGCCCTCGGCAGGCCCCTTGACCCACGCCTATTGCGCAAAGCGTTTGGGCCACAAATCAATGTTTTAAAAAGTCCCCCCCCCCCACACTTTTGGTAAAGAACCCACGCCAGTGATCCGTGTTATACACATCATTACAAAATGTGACCCGATCAGTACATTGTGTGTATGCGGCAAACTGGCTATGCTATTTCGCCATGATTTTCTC
>JAODAF010125253.1:0-17357 GCA_027574765.1 Molpadia intermedia | reverse complement strand
AGTGGTTGGGAGATGGCAAGGAAGCTGCTTCTGGACTTCAGTCTACTGGTGGCTGGAACATGACCATAGAGAGGATGATTGAAGAGGTGGATTTTGTCAGAGATGCCAACTTTTATCTACTTATGCTCCCATGTTTTCCGTTCTCGTAATTCGAGGAGCCTAATGGTGTAGGAATATGATTGACAAATGCTTCCATGCAATTTTGTTTTGTTTTGTCTGTACTTCACATTAATGACATCGAAATCCCATGATAACCATCACTGACACGACAAGAAAAATTGATGCGGTTTCCAAATAGTTTCCATCCCCTAAGCCTTCCCTAACTAATCCCTGATGTGATTACGATATATGGAGCAATGGAGGAGGGTAGTACTGTAGGTTGTCACTGGAAATTAAATTTTGTCTATATATTGTAGCTAGAATCCTAGCAATGTAAATACTTTTATAATTTTTTCAGATCAATTTGGAGTTTCAACTGCTCTATCCAGACAACGCAGATAATTTTCTGACAAAGTGGGATGGCCACTACAGAGAGCGAGTGATTGCGGTGGGCAAGAAGTTTTCGCCAGCTGTTGCAGCCCTTATTGAAAGTTATGACGGGTGTGACAGTAAGTACATAACAAACACATTCTTTTCAAGTTGTGGCAGAGAACGTTATCAGTGAACGCTTTGCATGCATGAGGTCCTGAGTTCAATTCCAGCCCAGAGCGCCGGGTGGCTGACTGGCTGTATTTGTGATGGGCAAGTTCTTGAATTTGGCTGCCTGGTTCGGCTGTAATGCAGTGGACTTGTGAATTTCGGGGGATTGTTACTACGGGGTTCTCGCAATAAGTCTTGTCGGTCGTCTGTAAGCAGTTACCTTGGACTTCAATCGCTTCTGCTCATCCAGGTTCAGGTTCTGAGAAAGTGGTCAGATCCTGGAATTCACTGACGTCCGTCGGATGGGACGTAAAATGGCGGTCCCGGGAGCAGGATGGGATTGTATGACCTGCCTGCCTCGTTATCATCTGAGCACTTGTCGAAAAGAGAAGAGGAATTATCGTCGGTGATCATCCACAATCAACATGGCCAGGGTTCCTTGTATGAGCCGCAAGTGGCTTCCTGAACCCGTAGATTCAAAAAGCAAAATATACCTAAAAATTCTTTATTTTGATTTTTTTAAATGTACAATAAATTATTAAGTATAATGATACTGTTGGATACACATTCACTGTATATTCCTTACCTGTTATAGATAAAAAGTCAGAAGTCAAACGATTTGGTAGTCCCCAAATAGATTCGATGATTATGCCCACCAAGATTGTTTGATCACATCCAGCTACACTGGCTGCAGGCTGATGTGGAAAAAACAAGTTTACATGATGCATTTATCTAACCCAGCAACCTGGGTTCGAATCCCAGAGACACTTTTTTCTTTTGTTCCATTTCAGGGGTCCCATTTTAATTCAATTTATCTTTCTGTTAGCCTCATTTCATTTGATTTTGATTTGATGGTGTTAACGACAAGTGAGTACTACATCCAAGCTGAATTGTTTGTTGTGTTCACGCCGGGTTCATACCTGTGTGTCTGCCTACACCAGGTAGATATACTGTATAACAAATCAGCCCTGTGCATTAACAGTGTATAAACTAAAAACAGTGTAACAAAACAATCAACGTCGGTCACATCACATCCACAAATAATGAAATTATTTTGGAAACTATTGGCCCTCTTCTTTCGTCCACAAAATAATTTCACCTGCTGGTTGTATAAATTCACTATTAGTTCATTGCCCCCAATAGTGCAATAGAATATTTACAGTAGCATGCCTTGGATGAGTTGTTCATGAATCATGTTCAACGTAATTTTGGGGCGAGAGATGTGGGCCTTTAAATTTGCACATAATGTTTAACCCTTTAACTGTCACCCACGACTCTTGCGTCCACGTTGGGGCCGCCTCGTTAACGCTCAAACGCGAGCCTCAAAACTTGCCAGTAGGTACCGCGATCACCTCCTTATACCCACACACACACGCCCGACTGCCCCGTCCGGACCGCCAATACGATTGGGTGGCCCCACTGGAACGAAGCCAAGAGCAAATTCCCTGCAGAATGCCTGTGTTAAATTCACCCGTGGGAGATTGTGACAGTTTATGGGTTTAAGAGTCGAGGTCTATTTTTTTGTTTGTCATTCTGCCTTATGTCGAACGTCTAAAACCCGTTTCGTATTTGGTGCAAAGTGAAAAATAGTTTGAGGTTTTGTTGAATATCATTTTGATAATTGCTGACATAGCTATTCAACAGCAGGTTTTATCAATTTTAGTGGAGGATGAGTTTCACTTCTTAATAACATGGAATTCTGTGGACTATTTTATTGTTGAAACATGTAGTGTTTTGTAGCTGCTGTAGTATTATATTGGTATCCAAATGTAGCTACTTTAGCAGGAAGTTTTAGAGCACTGTTGCATTTTGAATTTAAAAAAAATATACTTGTAAGCTGTTTATTTCAAAGGTTCCCTAAAATGAGAAACATACAATTTGACTCGTCTCAGAAAGTGGTAGCTGGATAATATTGTTCTATGCAAGTCTGATTAATCAATCATTATTTATCTCTTTCCATTGTAGGAGATTTGTGTGCTTTCAATGCCCTAATCTTCATGTTGCACAGGTCGGTCAACTTGAAAAGAGCTGCTGATGGAAAGTTGGTCTCATCCAGTCGGTCCGGTGCCCTGTGCTACTTCATACAGAGCAGTCCTGTAAGTTAAAGTTGAATGCTCCTTAATTTGGTAGTACTGTATCTCAGCGGTACGATTCAGGCTTGCGGCTTGGGACCCGATTGTCATGGGTTGTATTACCGTTGTGTTATTTATTATGTCCTTGAACAAGATGCTTCATCCCGATTGTTATAATCCACTGAGCTGTGAAATGAGTAGCCGTGTTACTGGGGGTAGCCTATACTTGTTGACGGACAGCATCACCTCCATGGGTAGTTGTAGTCTCATCCACTTAATGATACAGAAACTGGAGATAAGTGCCATCCCTATCTGCCTCTGGGCTAAGATGTGGATTTCATGCAATTAATTCTAATTGTGTAACTTTTTTGTCTCGCCCTGAACTTGTTCAGAAGAGACTGTGTCAATCTGTGTGCCCTTTGCTTGTGAACAGCATAGGTCCTGATCTGTACATACTACGATGACACAATTTTGTAGAGAAGCTGGATGACTAGTGCACGGAATCATTAGATTTCCAACAGGGAAATATGCTAATTAGGTAGGCTAATTTAAAATTGTGATTTAGTTGCATTAATTGACCTAATTAGGATATTATGCTAATAAGGCTTGTGAAGAGCATAACTCTTGTACCGTACAAGCTATGATGATGCAATTTGGTATGGAGAAGCTGGTTGATGAGTTTACAGCATCAGTAGATTTTTGGCATGAACTATTTTACTTGGGTAGGCTAATGTTTTTCCTTCGTCCTTATATCAGTTATCATATTCACCTATCTCAGCAGTGGTGGATGTCATACTTGGGAGGTTATGTTTCCCATGGTGAGTACAGGGGTAGATTATACCTATTGATTTGGGTCTCAATCTCATTGATGTTCATGAGTGTCAATATCTCAGTAACCTTATTTCAGTATAAATGACTTGCTAATAACACTACACCACCAGTTGCGTGGTGGCCGAGTGCTTACGGCGCTGGACTTAAGATCCTTACTGTCGTGAGTTCGGAGCCAACCAAGGTCATCGTGCTTGTGTCCTTGAGCAAGACACTTTACTCGATTGCTATCTCCCCACCCAGGTTGTAAATTTGGGAACCTGTTTCTACAGGGGCAAACTCCGGAAGATGACCTCGCAAGTTACCAATGGGCCCTTGTGCTCATATAGAATTACGATTTATCATTCTAGGATGCCCTGTAATCACTTCGTGATTACAGGGCATGTCGAATAGACGAAACCCAAAATGTTTGTTTGTTTCATAACACTACTACAATGTTCTAAAAGTACTTAATAGTCTTTATAGTTAGACTGTTTTTACATGTGGTAATGCTTCGTCATTAGTTGGATAGAGGTTGATGAAACCATTGTGTATTGTTTTGTGTGTCAGCTGGTGTGTAAACCCTTTTTTCAAATGTGTGACACCAGTTGTATAGTATATATCCAAGTTGTCAAATGCAATGTCCTCAGTTGTAGGGTCTACTTAGATTACTCAGATAAGAAACATGGAATCACATAACCGTTTGGTTTTCATTTCTGGTTAAGATGTCTTTTACTTTCTTACCCAACAGGAAGGCACAGATATTGAAGGGGCGGCCCAGCGGAAAGGTGAACAATATCGTCAACCTGTTATGTTTGCACTTGGCCAGCCTCTAAGTCCAACAGAATTCTTTGTAGTCGCCGACAAAGCTGTTGTCCCTGGTGGTACCACATTGGTGCAGGCAGCAGACAGACTTTTCAAGGCACATTATGTCTTTAATGTTGAGTACGCGCCTCCTCTGCAGCAGTTCTGGGAGTTTGTTGCTGCTGTTGTATATGAAGTCCTTCCGCTGTCTGCAGCAAAACCAAACGTGAGGAGCTTAGCAACCTCTGTCAAGAGCATCAGTATTTAAAGGTCGGATAAAGTTGAAACTTGGTATGCATTCCCAATGACCGGTACAGGAACCCATTTGTTTTTTGCACAGATCCACTGTCATTTTAGGTCAATCTCAATTAATTTGTAAAATTTCCAGTCCATCTTGCATGGTTGGATTGAGTAGAAACAGTGGGTATGATTTTATGGTGGGTGCAAGAAACCTATTGTTTTTGGTACTGATTTGAGGCTGTTTTGTTGTACAAACTTGTACAAATTTGTAAACATATTGAGTTCACATTGCCTTGTTGTATCATGTTGAAACTTGTATGTGTTCTCATGATGAGCACTGTTATCTCCATTTTTTTTTTACAATATGTCTAACCCATTGCAGTATATGTGCAATTAACACATGAACCCTATTACTTTTGTGGGAAAGTAACGAGTCATCAGAGATCAAACTGTAGAAACCTTATTACAACATGCAAAATTAACAATAGGCCTGACTACCTGGTATGCATCCTCGGTAAAATGCAAACATTAAGCATCCACTCCATGTTAAACATGATATTGCCTACTGGCATGGCTAGATTTCAGGGGACATTTGGCTGTCAAGGAATCACGGAGCCCTTTGGCTTTCTGGTTGAAAAAGCTTGTAAACCAAGGTTTTTGGTGGGTTAATGCTTGGTATTTGTTTTCCATGTTAAGTATTAGTTGCCTAATGGCATGAAAATGGGGAAAGAAAAAATGAAGGGTTTTGATATTGGTGCGAAATCATCAGCCACAAGGTGTTTCAACAACTTTGTTTTGAACAAAATGAGATATCAACACTACTTTTTCAGTCAATTGTTTATTAAAATATCTGTGTAAAATAATATATTCCTTTTGGAACTCCTTTTTGGAGTATTTTATTTGGTACTTTCAATGCAACCATATGATTTTTTGGAGAAGTGCATCTTGATTTCTGCTACAAGTAAGTGGCATATATGAGTAAATATTTTTTTTAATTTCAAAATAACAGGTGAAAATGAGTGAGGGAAGAATGACTGATATTCAAATCCCCTTTGTAAAATATCTAATACAGTAAGAAAAGAGGAAAAGGGAACCCCCTCACCATATGGATGGGGTGAACAAATTCTATTGGTCAACAAAAACGTTCAGGGGTATGGCACATTTAAGCAGGCAATCAGACATACTCATTTTATTTCCTTAAAGTTAGTTTCTACAACCGAAATTATAAACAAATGGATGGATACTCATGGCAATGACATCTATTTGGGAAATAGAGAAATTTTACAGGATTCTACTTATTGCCGGTTTAAACTCTGCTGCCAAGTATATTAGGATTATATATATATATATGGTATTTATCTTGACTCTAACCTATCAATGAAACCTCACATTAATTATGTTAATTAAACTGCCTTTTTTCATCTCCGTAACATTGCTAAGGTTAAGAATTGTGTTCCCCGTAAAGTTTTCTTGGTAGTTTGCAGCGTCTGACTGGGAACCCTTCTTGAACAAACAGCTGATGTGCGATTCACACCAAATAGCAGGTACCTTAAGGCTAGACCATATCAGGCAGATGAAAAATAGCAAGTGCTTCATGAAAGCCTGTGAGAACCTACCATACTTCACTCCCTCCATTTGGACACCATCAATCCCGGGACACCTTTGGTTCTTGAGCCTTTTGGTTGCCATGGTTAATTCATCCATATTCGGTGGATTCTCACTCACCCCATTCGCCTCATCCAGACAGTCCTTCAGGCACGAATTTTGCACATCTTTTAACTCCTCCGGCAATGGTACATCCGGTTCCGGTTTTTTGAAGTGAGACTGAAAGTGATCATGCAGTTTTTTCGAGGAGACTGCTAGCTTCTTAGTGCGTTCGTGCATGGAGTAGTTCTTGGCCTCTTTGAACTCTTGCGCCAGCCGTCTCTGCTCACTTGCCTCGTTGAAATGGTCCATTTACGAGACGGTCTTATGCACTTAATGGCTTTTGATGTATATAGTATTTAGCTTTCAATAATTTTATATCCTAGATCTAGTACTTGGTTGTGCTGTAAAAGGAGTGAGCATATAATTACATGTTTATCCTCTTCATGTGATAGAATGTTAAGGGCTTTTACTTGGGATAACATGAGAACATTAATATTCACAGATCAATGTTAAGGACTAAAATTGAAAATATTCTGTCATTTTTTAGTGAGCCCAAGCTTTAGTAAAGCAGACTTATAGGGAAGGGTTTTGTGAGTGGAATAACTTGTTTTGAGTTCTACTGTACTGTTTTTGTCATTCTTCATACTTTGTAATTGTTGAAACATTTGTGACAATAAATAGTTTGGTCAACCAGTTCCTTTGATCAAGTGTCATATTTTCGGTTTTCGAGATTATTATTAGGTATTTTAAAATTACCTTTGTATGCACTTGTCAATTACAATCATGGCTGGGATGGGGGTGGGTTTTGCTGTGAATATGCATTAAACAGTGATCCTGCCACACCAGGTAGTTGCGCAAAAGTTGGCAGGGGTTTGCATACCGTTTGAATAAGCAGTGACATGTAGCCGGGATTTGTTGGTTCAGCCGGGTGTTCATGTTTTCATCTTGATACTGTATACTGGGGTTTAGGCAGAATTTCTGTGAAAATTGTTTCCGCTAATCACTATACCCGGGGATACGCTACAAAATGTTGCCCCGGGACTTCCAGACGTTTTTGACAAGTGCATTATTAACCTGTAAAAGTAGTAATGGAATAAAATAGCTTTTATGTCCCCTCCCCCCCTTTCCATTGCCTCATTGAAGCAAGGACTTATTTGGAGCGGTGTTACACTTACCAGATGCCCCGACTGCAACCTACGGCCTAGGCGGATTCATGGTCATTAGATTGGGAGTCTAGAGCATTAACCACTAGGCCATGGTGTCCTACAAGGAATGTCGTTCAGAAAGAGTGATTTCCAATCTAATAGAGTGTGGTTTTCAGTGTAAGAGGATTGAATTTCAGTCTAATTACACTGTAATCCAAATCTATTTAGACTCAAATTCAATCTATCTTTAGATTGAAAGTTGCATTATAAACCTGTAAGAGTTGTTCAGAAAGAGTAATTCCCAATCTAATTAGAGTGAATTTTTCAGTGGAATAGGATTGAATTTCTTTCAATTTCAGTGTAATAGACTGAAATCATTCCAATCTATTTAGACTTAAATTCAATCTATCTTTAGGTTGAAAGTTTCAATCTAACGTTAGATTGAAAATTAATCTTGATAGATTGATCCCTGTCACCAAACCACGATAGATTGAAATTTCAATCCTTTAGATTGAATTTTCAATCTAAAATTTTAAGAGAGTAGGCAGGGTCTGAAATAAGGAATTTGAAACCGGGGGTTACTTTATTTTAAAAGTAGCCCCCGGTTCACATAATTTCCCTTTGAAACGGGGGTTATTTTGATAAGCCGGTGGTTAGTTTTGATGAGCCTGGGGTTAAGTTTGTGTATACATTAGGAATTTGCCTTACAAGTTACCGTATCTTATTTTGTCTTATAAAGTGTTATATTCCATGTTACATTGTGCATAAACAAATTTGGTGGGTGATGATTGGTTACATCATGTACAAAACAGTGCATATTATTAATGGGGGGGGGGACACATTAATAAAATCCTTTCCTTTATGTTAAGGAACAACAATGCTTTATTATTAAGCTTTGTCATAAAGGGTTGGCAAGCGTGTACCTCTAATGCTTACTATTTAAAGAATCTTGCCATACATGTTTCTCTTCGGCAGAAAGTTCTTCCCATTTTCTTTTCATATGATCATGTTTAGCTTGCATAGTTTTGTATTCCTTAACTTCATTGTAATTCTTTGCAGAATATGCAGATTTACAGTTTTTGTAATCTGTAGTTTGTTTATCTTTGTCTGTGTTTTTTCTGCTGTGTTTCTTTTGCTTCTTTTTTGCTTGTGTTAATGGATGAATGTCACATGGCCTTTCAAAGTTTCTTCTCTGAATAGATATCTTTTCACATGCTACTTCAGGAAGCCTTTTGACAGATTCCAAATTCAGCATGTGATCCGTCATGACAATGTAAGAAAAGGGATCATCACCGGACAGAACTGCATTGATGTATTCAAAACCCACCACAGGCCAATTCCTAATCGCTGCTTCTATAATTAGTTTGGGAGGTTTGGGAAGTGATGTGCTACTCCCCTTTGACATCAATCTTATTGCATTTAACTTGAGTAGGTGCTCAAGATCACCAAATGAGCGGGTAGTGTGTGGTATTTGACCACATACAATCATGGTCTTTGGCACTTTATAGTCAATCTTGTCTTGATCATCAAAACTACTAGCACTTTGTGCAGTTTCCCTGAGGAGTGCAACTCTCTGCCTGGCTTTCATGCCCCTCCATGCCTTTGAAATAATTGTGGCAGCACATTCCCGTTTTACCCATTGGTTAAACTTATTGCTGGCTGCCCTTTTCAAGGGGTCATCACTATTCATCATATCAAGTATCCGGGATCTCATACGTCTGTAATGCCAAAACAACAATGCACTGATTGTATCAACTGTCTTTGGCCCACCTCCCCTCTGTGTATGTTGATAATAATAACAAGACTGACTATAATGGCTGTGTTCACCACCTTCAGTGGAAAATCGCATTAGCGATGGTATGGGGAGTTCGCCTAGTAGGACTGATGAAACATATATTAGTTTAATCATGTATGGGGTCAAATCTTGTGAACCATATCGAATTACATATAATTTGTGAAATATGTCTAAATTTTTGCGAAGCTCATCCAAATCTAATTGTTTTAAACCCCATTTGAAATCAGATGCCATATTTGAAGATTTGTCCTTTGGTGTACATGGCTCAGGCTCGGGATCAGAATCTCTCAACATGAATAAAGCACTTGAGAGTGTTCTCCACATCTCAGTCTCTAACTGAAACTCTGTCAATGTGTTTGAGGGCCATTCCAATGCGATCCTACAATTGTCATCAATTTGAAACTTTAACGTTGACCCAGTCACGCCGTCCAGTATTGAACAATACTGTCTTAAGAATGAGTTGTGATGACGTAGTATGATATGAGCATCTGATTTGTTTAGGGTCAGTTTCTCCTTCAAAGAACCATCATTGTTGATGGCTATGCGTGATGCCTTCTTTATACCTCTATTAATCAGGTTTTGCTTGAACTTTGCAAGGGCCTTGTTCATGACTTCCTTGCCCTTGCTAGGGGGTCTTATTTCAGTTGATAATAGAGCAATTGACTCAAGTTTCTTTCTAATCATTTTCTCAACAATTCGTGTTGTTGCATGATCAATGCAAAATATGATCCTGTTGATAGGAATTGAAGGTAGCAATGAGTTTGGCAAGTCTCTGTCAAATGTTTTGTTTAACCCTGATCGAAATCCTGTAATTGGGTGTGCGTCTCCTTTTGTATTCCTATTACCTATCATATATATATTGTATGCCGACTCAGAAGTGGCTGAAAACTCTCCTGGGCCACCCACAATTGCATCCAAAAATGGAGAGTCCCCCGTTAGGAAGAAATTCACAGTCTTTGTTTCTTGATAGCATAATTTGATGGATACTGATTTGGAATTTTTTTTCTGAGTTCGGAAATCATCTTGTACCCATTGTTACCATCAACAAGATTAATGGCTTCATCTGCTTCCAATATAT
The DNA here is from genome assembly GCA_027574765.1 of Molpadia intermedia. Taxonomy (NCBI): domain Eukaryota; kingdom Metazoa; phylum Echinodermata; class Holothuroidea; order Molpadida; family Molpadiidae; genus Molpadia; species Molpadia intermedia. The sequence continues at coordinate 7,130 of JAODAF010125253.1, read as the reverse complement.
TATCAGTGCTATCCAATGAATAACTACAGACTTTGTCAAGCACATCAATGATATATTGTTGATTTAATGAGCCATTCCACTCCCCACTTTGTGATGGTTGAGACCTCACGTGGGTGAGCTCATATACCAGACCTGCTTTGAATGCTTCTTTTTCACCTTTGTGAACTTTGTTTGCTAAATCTTGCAAAACAGTTCTCTGTTTCTTAATCAGTTTAGAAATGTTCCTATTGTATCCATCACTCATTTGACTTGATTTAGCCAAGTACTCTGTACTTTTCATTAGTGGTGTATGTATATGTCTAATTGGTGTAGAGAAATTATCTAGTGAATCCAATTTGTGCTTAAGCTCACCATTGGTGTTACTAGGGAGTTGGCTGGTGGACAATGATTCATGGTGTTGTTTACGTACTTGTAAACCAGCACCTGTACAATGCTTTAAAGGGAGTTGTCTTTAACAAAGTGTCTGATAGACTCTGGTCATGCATGATATGACTGTCTGAGAATTGATTTGATGTGCTCGGCTTGACTATACTGTGCGGCTGGCTTTGTTGAAGCTCTATGAATGGTTGTGCTCTCATAAGCTTTACATGCTGCAAGTATGAAAGCTTTACTGGAATCAGAGAGTCTTCTCCGACTACACAAAAATACTATTAATGCTTTCAATGATATACTGTTCCTACCATCCTCCTGTATTATTTCTGTATTTTCATCTTGTCCAGTTATTTTAAAACATAGTTTAATGGCATTCAGTGCTCTGTATGTCTTAATTATGGGCATGTCTAGCAAAGTCGTTACATATGGGAGTGGAACAAATGTCCTGCAATTCATTTGAACACAACTAGGTTTTAGAATGTCACATATACAGTTGGTAGACCGACACTTTGTATCTTCATTACAGGCTGTACATGTATTCAAACTACCCTCTAGGACCCTTGCTATTTCATCCCAAGTATGAGAGCGTGTAATTTCACACTTTTTATACACATGGCACATAACATAAAGGTATGCAGCAGCAGATATATGTGTTGTATTGCCAATGTGAGATTGCGATATTTCTTCACTTGGGTCATCGAATAAATTGTGAAGCAATATATATAGACGACGTCTAACAGTACGACCGTGTGTGAAATGCTTCAAAACATGGTGAATGGGGATATATGCTCTGTCATTGTGCATAATGAAGCACTGCTGCGGATTTTGCACATCTAATAATTGTGGAGGCATATTCTCCTTTTGAACTGTAAGTTCTTGGCTACGTGGAAGCTTAGATGTCATGTTTGTTGATTTCACTTTTCGTTTACTATGTTCAAAATGTTTACTGCGTCCTTTTTTAGTGATTTTGTGGCTAGGTTGCATGCTTGTCTTTTTTACATTTGTGATTTTTTGCCAAGTTGATTTAGACTTAGGTGTGTTAGTGATTGTATCTGCATTTTGTTCTATGTTCATATTTAATGTGCAATCTTCTTCTAGACAAGTCTTCTTATCCATGATATTATAATCAGTCTGTATTGTATGACTTTCATGTCTAGCAGGCACAGACAAATCAATATGAGTCAGGTCTGCATCGCGTGTTTGCAAGTGTGTTTTGATACATGCATGTCGAAAAGCAAATATAAAGTACCCATCATTGCTGTTTGTTGTATAAACATCATTAAATTGATGTTCAATTGGTGTTGTCTTACACAGGCCATCAAGTTTATGAAATGTTTCATTATATTGAACAGCAACACTGAAATGTTGGTCTTTTCCCTTTACTGCTCCACACAGCTTATATTGCTAACCTGATAAGTGCATCTGTGATTTAATCTTAACTCCTTGAAGTACACTGAGATCAAACAGGTTTTGTTTCTTTTGATCTGGCACATTTTTATTCTCACCTATATTTATATCTACAGGTACTGTCAGATCTATTACCAAATTGGGGTCATTTATAGTCTGCTTATGGTATGTGCGGACCACTGGGATTTCAATAAGCAATATCTCTGGATACAAGATGTCTGATATTTCAGATTTGAATTGGGACACAAGCTGACATGCATTGCAAAAAAAATTGCGGAACTGTTTTAGTTCATTGCATACATCATGCATAACTACCTCAGAGTAAAAAAATGCATTACGGATTGCAGTAGCAGGTAATATTACAGGACAATGTGAAACAGTTGGAAATTGCATCAGATTGCCACAATTAACACACATGCCACATGATAGTACAGAAAGTTTAAAAGCATTTGTTTCTACTTCAGAATCGTCTACTAAAGTAAAGATGTCAGTGAGTACAGGATCCAAACTACCCTGTTTGGCAAATGAAGGAAGCTTTTTGGACAGGAAGTTCCATACAGGCTGCCTCACGGCAGGCAGTGAACGTGATAGATATCTTTCTCTACATGACAGAGCAGTGACATCCAAAAGTGAATCTTTTGGAAATTCTCTACTTTGTAAAATATCATCATAACAATAATACGAAAGATCAAGGAATGAATCAACTGCACATGAGTTATTGAAATTTTGAAAGTGGCTCAATACAGCATTACCTGTAACTGCCATTGTTACTATCATCCAAAAACAGTAATGTAATATCATGACGACACTATCAGTGAACATGTATATTGCTGTAATTCAAATTGTCAATTATACAAAATGAGAACAACATAAAAAGGGGGAGGGGTGGTACATGAACTCCCACATGCCAAGTGCCTACAGTATGAGGTACACACATAAAAGGACAATATTGTAGTTGCATGTACTTTTTCAGTTACATGTCACACTATTGGACTTAGGTGTACATGATCTTAGGCAGCATGGTGTGCAGGTGAGTTTGTACACCCAGTTTACCAATAGACAGACCAGACCATATTTTCATGACTTTTATAATGTAGTGTATAGGGAAAAAACTGTTTTCAGAAATGTATGGCACCCAGATGACAAATTTCTGGCTACACCTTTACTGTAAAAATATATTACATATTTGGTATCTTACTGCACAGCGTGCTCACTGCATGTTGAACCATTAATGAATTTCTTGTCACTATGCACCTTCATCAGCCTGCGTAGTATTCTCAAGTATTTGCACAGTAGCCTACATCGTTTCTTCCCAAGTTTCTCATGCATCTCAGTTCTGTTTTTCCATCTGAAAAGAAAATGTAAGAAAATACAACTGCAGTGTGATTACTACAGACCTTGGTTTTGTTGTTGCTGGAATGTTAGGGGATTAGGGGATTGTCTTATGAGGAAAGACTGCGTAGTCTTCTTCTTTGGAACTAAGGAGAATTTGTGACTTGATTCAGGTTTTTAAAATAGTTCATGGTTACGATAGGTTAGCATTTGAAGATTTTTTCACTCTTTCTAAAGAAAGACGCTGTAGGGGTCATTGTTCAAGTTGCAAAAGAATTTGACATTCGGAAGTCTTTCTTTTCTCAGAGGGTTATCAGTGAATGAAGCAGTCTTCCTGAGAGTATCGTAATGTCATCTAGTGTGAATGCTTTTAAGAAAGCTGTTGACAGGTATTTTCAGGTATTGGGTTTTCAGCTAGTTAGATTTTGTGTGATACAGGGTCTTCTAATGGGGGCTTATGCCCTTCCTGGCCCTCGCTTAACTAAACTAAACTAAACTACTGTATGTTGTGGTGTTTCAGCACACTATTACTGATGCCCAAATTGACCAAAACTTACTGGTTTGGGTATTCACAAATTAACTATCTATACTTACCTTGGCAACATCCTAATGCATTGTCCCCACTCCAGAGAAAGTCTGCACCCCATATGGCCATGTTCACATGTGGCCATCTTGGATATGGAACAGGTACATTCAGGAAGAACAAGGTCTTCTAATCACCCCCTATACCACCCCCTAAGATGTTTCGTTTGTGTGATATCAATAAAGCACGTTTTTAATCTTTTAACCCTTTCACATTAAATTTGGTTTATGTAACAAAATGTCCACCTCCTACAAATCTATCATGTCCTAGAATAATACCACAGTTTGAACAACCAACATTGAGTTATAGCTATTTAAAGAAATTGTTGTTTACTTAGATGCTGATCTGATAATGAAATTTGACCTCTACCAAAAACAACATGTTTCTTCCTCTCATTATGGAGTATACATGATTTCCTTCTTGAGTTATCATGAACACAAGAAGCGTTACATACACGCACGCACATAGGTTCTTGCTTACAGCAAAGAACCAAAAATAAAAAAATAATAATAAAGCCAAAAAATCAAACAAATCATCATCAACCTACAGTACGTCATCATCCATCACTGTATTCACCCATCCCCACCATCATCCAACCCATTACCATCAATCCCATCATTCATACCTATCAACAATTCCCACCATCATCCATCCATCCCCATTCTGCCATCATCCATCCCAACCATCATCCCGGTTCCCCCATTACCAGCATTCCCACCAGTCATCATCCATCCCTGTCATCTCATCCTCCATCCATCCCATCGTCATTCCATCCTTGTCATTAACAAATGTCATGATCCACCATCCCAAAATCTCAAATCATTATTCCTCATAACAGTATCGATCGACCCCAAGATATCAAACCCAACTTCCAACTGTCAATCCAATCCATGACAATTAACATGAATATTCATATAATTTTGCATAAATTAACCAAACAATTTCCAAAAACATTCATTTCTACACATTTAAAAAATAAGTAACAATTGATTCTATTTGTCTATACTACACTATGATGAAATTTCTCACAAAATGGTTAAAACGTTAAGCATGTGAAAGATTTAAACATGCCCTGAAATCTGTGAAACTTTGCATAAATTAAAAAAATTGCCCCATAACATCATTTCTAATTTGATAACTATAATACACTAGGCCGAAATTTCGGACGGATTGCTTAATACATTAAGCACATGAAAGGTTTAGAAGATGACACCAGCAACAACAACGTACGTTGTGAGAATATCTCAATACATGTTACTACGTGACTATACATATTTATGTATTGTCCCAATGACCAAATTCCACAAAGAGGAAATTTGCATCCCCATGTGCACACATCGTCATCTTGGATATAGAATGCTGTCTATTCTATAAAGGCACAACAAAATATAAGGAAACAGAGAAACTTGGCAGTAAGTAAGTAAGTTGCACACAGATGCCAACTGATTTTTGAATATGATTTTTCTGATCCAAGTCATACCAACTGGAGGGTTTTGTGCCAAAGGAAATTAGGGCATTATATATCCAAGATGGTGATGAAAAGAGTCAGTACCTTGTCTCTGTTTTACATTCACTCTGCAGCTTTCTTCTTGAAGTTAAACATTAATGGTCTGTATCTTATAACTGCATTCTCCTGTCAACATACACTTCCCTGGCATCGTCTGACTTTAGTTGAGCTATGTTGTCAGCCTGGCAGCTCTTCAGAATTTTCTTCTAGAACTAATCTATGATGAAATACAAAATGACGCAAACGGTGAATGATAAAATGCTTGCGGTCTATTGATAAAGAGTAATCTATTAAATATGGTTTGTTTAATACCAAAAAAAATAAATAAAAAAAATAAAATAAAAACGTAAAACATTACAATGATTGCTTAAGTAAATGTTTAAAACTAACCAGACATTTTGCCTCTATTGATTTCACTAATTGAGAAAGGATCAGGAAGGACAATGTCCTCAGACAGGACAGGTTTTGCCAGAGAGGTCTTGCCGGTAATTTTAGTAATAAGTTCAAATTTTTAGCTGCAATACGGGAAACGGTTGATATGAGATGCACTATTTCCACATGGTGTGCCCTCAGCTGACAATTTCGCGGCAGGCTGCGGTTCGCTGCTGCTGTTAATATACGCTACGTGACAGTACAGATGATAGTGTATCATGACTGCAGATTTAAAACACATTGCCGTAATAAATGATTTTTGGCTTTAATTTCGTTGTGAATAAATGTCAAATATAAACAGCGATTTAGGATGTATTGTTATAAGATAATATACCTGTGACCAAACATTTACTAGGACGGGTGAAATTACGTAAGGGCACGGCAGCAGAGCAAGTAGGCCTAGGCAACTTTTGCTGTGACTTTTATTATTTTTGTAGGGCACTAGGGCTAGGCCTAGGCCTATGGCAAAGAAAAAAGACACAGGGCACGTACTCGTAGCCGTCGTTTATTTCCAGGCCTGGGTTAGTCACTATCAACTATTAAAGTATTATCCCTGCTTAGTTAAGTTAGTATGACTTTTTCACACATGGTTCCGGGCACTAGGCCTAGGCCTATCCCATACCATTAGTAGTACTAATAGTAATAATTACTAGTATTACTAGATGGTAGTATCGAAAAGCGATCAGATTATGAATGGCTCATGCCAATGCTTCTACTACACAACGTCTAGCCTAGGCCTATGTGCTGCGCCATTTCCGATACCTATCGCTTTTCGCTGTCTCCACTAGTCTAGTGTCTGTGTTACTGTTACTGTAATATTATACTAGTGTGTAACGTTAGACCTAACGCTAAACGGGCCTAACGTTAGGCCTTGGGTTATATTATAATGCTAGCTAGCCTACTTACCAAATTCACTAACTATACGCTAGATTGTCCATGACGCAGAGTAGTTTGGCAGAATTCATCACCAGTAACGTAGATATTACGAAAGACGGGCCAGAAATTCCAATCATTTAAAACAAATCGTGTTGTGATTTAATTCTGAACCACAATGATACATACATGTATACTACAGTATGTACGTCTGGCCCACATGGTTTGTATTGCAATATGCTGCCGATATAGTGTGTATTATTTTCTTGCTTAGTTTAATTCTGTGGGGAGGAGGTTAACCAAATAGACATGCTTCAGTTGTGGATGGAACTGGTGTTTCAGTCAATGATGGTATACACAGACGTCAGATCATGTCACGCAGCAGATCACGTCACGCGTAAGATCGAACGTGCTGTCGACTTGGCATGTATCAGGCGACGGCCAAGGCTACGTCCAACAACGTATGCTGAGTGCGGAGATGAAATATGGTCGTTATTGCGATCCACTAGTCACAAGATTAAGATATTTTCGAACACAGACATTTACATCTATTTACCTTTTGGGAAATTTAAATTTCTCAAGCATGAAGTCTCAAAATAAAGAATGTTTAGAAGGAGCTTTTAA
>JAODAF010125142.1:0-10531 GCA_027574765.1 Molpadia intermedia | reverse complement strand
GTGAGCCGAATGGTGGACCATGTGTTAAATTTGGGCCATTTTTTCACCAAAGGGCCGACCCTGTTGATATTTTTGGAAAAATTGTGAATGGGGTAGGGGATCATTTTGAAACTTAACGGTTACGTGATCCATGGTCACCAAAGGTCAATAAGTGGTCAAAAAATAGTATTTTGATGTTTATTTTTATACATTTTATTCACGGTTGATATTTTGGGATAAGTTGTAAATGGGGTTGGCAAACGTTTTCAAACAAAATGGTCATGTTATCCAAGGTCACCAAAGGTCAATTAGTGGTAAAAAAACGAAATGTCCGTTAGGGTTGGGAGTTACAGTTTGACCACCGGTAACCGTTATGATTTGCGTTTTGGGGGGGCTGGGGAAATATTTTTCTGGGTGAAAGTTGGTATACATTGGCTCAAAAATGTTTCGACTGTAACCCTTATCATGCTGTAGACGCCATATGCCGTCAATAGAGAGCACCTTTCATCACATCTTTAATCAGTCATGTAAGAAAATTGCTCCAAATTACTTAATTCATATGAGGACACTATATAGGGCGTATATAAACCATCCAGTATTAGGTCACCAGAGGCCATATGAACCATCCAATATTAGGTCATCACAGATCATAAACCATCCAGTATTAGGTCACATATGACATCTCCAGAGGTTACATATTGAAATTATCAGTGTTTTAAGAGGGCACCATTGTAATGCCATATTCCTCTAAGCAAGGAACCATAGTGCGCTTGGGCTCTTGTTTCTGTTATTTGTTACTGCTACTTGAGAATCCCAGACGTCCCAACTGGGTTTTCAAGCATCCCACCAAGTGGGACGCATCCCACCATTTGCGAAACGATGATCTAGATGACTCTCTGATCTAGCAAAGCTTTATGCTTTCTTCTCTTTTTTCTCTGTCAGGGATGGAGCCTGCATCGATAAGATACTCGACCACGGAGCTGACGTTTATGGACTCACCACCCACCCCCAAAGACCCTTTGTAGTGGCCTCCTGTTCCAGGGATTCTACAGTCCGTATCTGGTCTTTATCTGCCTTATTTTCTACCATTCAAATCAGGATAATAGCTGGCAAACCCATCCAGGAAATCATTGCACCTACAGGTAGAAGTTGCTTTACTTGATATGAGGTGACATATACCTTAAGAAGAACTTGAACTAATTGCAGCTTTTCCTAAGTTTATGCCTACATATTCTCAATTGAGTTGTAGTACTTATGATATCAGAGGTTGCTTCAGTGAATAACTGACTCTCCATTGATAATCAGTTATGGCATTTTACAGCATCTTAACAATTATGTCACGTCATGAAGATCTGTTAAAGCATGATACTCAGAAAGGTATATTTTGGTCTGACAATTTGTATATACCTGCCTGTGAATTGTTTAGCAGCAATCGAAAGAAATAGTTTTTCTGCTTTGCAAGTTGCATATTGGTTTTTGGGGGGTAATTGTGTACACAATATTGATGTGAACTTCCAAATGATTAAAATCTTGTTTAATCCTAACTGCATCTTCTTACTCAAATGTTGTTAGATATTTGGCACTTAACCGACTTAGTTGAACAGAACTCCTGCACAACAAACTTGGTCAATGGTCTTTGTCAATTAACAAATGCCCATGCCTATAATGACTAGTTATATGGCCCTCAGTGTTGCACCAATTAGAGGTAGCATGACACTGAAGAACTTACTGTTTTCTCTCAACAAGCGTTTCGATATAATAATGCCTTTAAATAGAATAATGCCTTTAAATAGAATAATGCAGTATAAAGAATGAATTTCTTATTTGTCAATATAAATTGATATGGTATTTTAAGTTATTTATTATTATATAATGTGAAGAATAAATGAAAAGTAAATGATATGTTGGATTTTGTAGGTTAATATTTTGAAATAACTAGATACTGTTCATATCTTTAGATCATGCCTTAGCAGTCACCACAGCCCATGTCATGTCGGGTCGGACATCCAGGGACCTTAAACAAAGAATAGAATGTTTCCATGGCAACGTTAATAAACAAACACTATTGAAGTGGGTTTCAGAGTTGTTCTCGGTAAGTTTGGGTTACGATTATTTTTAATGGCCAGTGGCTTAATATCTCTTTATTTAAACCATTAACGCCCATCATCATACTTCAAGGCAACCAAGTTGCCTATAAATTGCTCAATTTAGTTTTCATATTTAAAGAGCTTATCAATAATAGTTTTTACTTTTCTATATATGCAAAACCTGACAATGAGTTACAAGTCTCATCATCAATATTCTACCCAATCACACATTTACAAAAACTTGTTGACCTGCAAAGATTGATATGCACTTTCTCTGTCACCTAAATATTGTTTATCTAGAGATGGACACTCATTAGAGTGCATACCTATGCCGGTTTGTGGATATAAAAATGTAACAAGTTTGTCGTTGTACCATATCCAACCAATTTACCAAGTTTCATCCAAACCCATCAAAAACTTTCTGATATATCGTGCTAAGAATTAAAAACCTGGGTCAGACCAAATCAACATAAGTTAATGAAGTGTGCTGATATAAAAATGTAACAAGTTTGTCGTTGTCCCATATCCAACCCATCTACCAAGTTTCATCGAAAAACCATCAAAAACTTTCTGATATATCGTACTAAGAAATAAAAACCAGGGTCAGACCCAGATCATCATAAGTTAATGAGGTATCTTGCTAAAAAAACAAGATTAGAGCCAGTTGACCCGGTTCAATACCAAGACAGCAATGACAATATAAGGACTACATCACAAGTTATCCAGATACAAGGGTCTGAGAGGGTTTGCCAAGGAAGAAGAAGAATCAAACTTGAAAAACTTGTGATTAATGAAATATATTGAGTGGTACATTTCACGTGAATGCTGGGAAAATATTCTGGAACTCTCTTTTTTATGGGAGGGGGAGCTGGGGGTGAGTGCATGAGGTATGGGTCATAATAAGCATCAAGTGGGACCAATAGTTTTGATGAGCAATAGGATATCTTACAGATGGTATATATTTAAACTGCAATTTGGTTTCTTTTATTCTTTTATTGGTGCATAAACTGTTGAGACAGCAGAACAATGGACCAGGCAATGAAATGTTGTGTTACCCATTTTGGATGATTGTGTACCTCAGAAGTTTTCATTCATTTGAAAACATGACTGTATGCCCTTGCCAATTTCCCTTGCCAAAATCTCTTTGCCCTTATAACCTTTTGCAGTAACAGGATTACAGGGTGAAAAGCTTTTGAAAGTACAAAGTAACTTTTATTGTTTTCTTTTGTATGATTCAATAACTTCCATGGAACATTAAACACTTTGATTGCGTCATATAGTCTTGATCAACAGGAAATGGGGTGAATTCTCAATGAGAATTTATGGGATTAATCGTTTCATATTCCCAATTTTCCTATTGTTTGTTGCAGAATAATGGATGGTCATGTGATTTTAGAAATTGTGCATTGTCATGTGAAACTAGCCAATCATAATAAGGAATTTCAGGAAAATATAGAGAGATGTGGTAGAATGATTATAATTCTCACAAATCATTCTTTCATATTTCAGCCTCCTTCTGGTTTTAAGAATCTCTGGGAGTTGGTCTCTATTCTGAGTGATATCGATGACTCCAAGTTATCGGACAATTACAGCAACGGAATCATGCACATCAAACACCTCTGCAAATTTAAATCAGTAAGTAGTAATACCTCTGCAATTATGTCCTCACACTGGAGGAATGATTCATGGGTAGTATAGAGGACCCCTATTGTTTTTGTGTCAGCAGGACTTAACATAAAACTCTTAAAATTTATATTTTATATTTGTTATAGTGTATAATATCTATTTAATTCTTTATTAACGAGGGCAGCAGATAGAAAGAAACTAGATAGTTTGTGAACACAAAGGGAATGTTGGTATGTATGATGGTCATGTATATAGATTTTCTCTATTAGGCATGTATGTCATTAATAAGAGATCATTGTATAATTCTTGAATTGTCAATATGTTGACAGCATGCATTGTAGGTTGCCTCACAGGGATGTTGGTATATAGTGGTAGTATGCACACTTTGTGTAGCTCATTGCACAACAATGTTTTAATAAGGTTTATGTATTGACATCGGTGCCTATGCCCAATGTGTGTTCAGTTTACTTTGCTTTCTTGTATCATTGTCATTGTTTTGGTTGATATGTGCGCTTTATAATTTTTTTTTTATTGTACAGTCAGATATTAACAACATTCTGGTTACAATATTAACATGCTTTCAAGGCAATTAAGCGCTATAAGTGAACATTTCAATATTTAAAGACAAATTAGATGATCTAAAAGTGAAGCAACTCTACAATTCTTAAGCATGATTTTAATTCTTCCCACAGTCTGAAGCCCAACAGCTAGAAATGGCAAAAGTAAACAAAATAGGTGCTAGAAGCCGAGAGGACCGACTAAGAGAAGCCGCTAACCTTCATATTAAACTAGGGAACGTTCAGAGATATTGTGAGATAATGGTTGAGCTCGATCAGGTAAACCAGTTATTCTTCTTGAGTATTTACTTATCACTGCTTAAAGCCAGGCTTTACTAAAGCTGTCGATAATACTGTCTGTTTTTACCTGGATGGCCACCCTCTCGTCTTCAGCTTAGAAGAGTCTGCTGTAGAGAATGGCTCTAAGGGATAGGAGGTCTATTGACCCTTAAAGATACTGCATTCCATTAGTCTGTTATTAAATATGTTGAGTGTTGGGGCTGTAACTACTGTTTCTGGCAATCTATTAAAAAATGAGTTCCTCCTTACTTCTAGTCGTACTGTTGGTGGTCTTATCTTCTTAGAATTTCCCCTAGTTTTACTGTCACTTTTTACTGTCACACAATTTCTACAAAGTCATCAATTTTAATATTTATTCCTTCCTGTGTTATATTATAAAACATATAAAAAATATGGCAAAGAGACTAGTAGTAGCCTTGTATAAACTATAAAGAGCAGCAAATTCAATACAGTTCTGTAGTGGTGGCAGTTTCAGGGGGTGCAAAAGGCACACATCTCCCTCTGATTGGGGGTATACTAACCTGTTTCAATTTTTGCTGAAGCAAAGGAACCTATGTATTCAACTTGGCATGTGTGTGTATGTGCTCTGCATACAGTTTGAGGACCTGAACAAAACAATTTCAAGTCCTCAAAGGGAAATACAATGGGAACAATAGGTCCTCAAAGGGAAATCTATTGTTAAAGGTTAGGATACAGGGTTAAACTACAAAGGAAATTTCAATGGAGTCCTGAGACTGTATGTAAAGCACACCTGTGTACCCACACAGGTGTGATGCTTTGTCTTGTATATACGACAACTCAACAAGGGAATGATAGATGTTTGTTATACATATGGATGCACCATAGTCTGTAAATGAACCCTCTTGTTTTTGATGCTCATGTCATGAAGATAATTGGCAACTAAAAGTCACAATTTCAGTGTGACTCTGTTTAAGTAGTAACTCTGTCAGTGCTTAGATTCAGTTGCTTCAAGGTCAAACATGTTATTGTCTTACCAGCCTGTCATTTTGTCAGTGGGTGTCAGTATAGCTTTACCAGTAACAATACTGTATGTGAGTGTTAACCCTTCCTGTATGAAGCAGTTTCTAGGGGCAAAACTGGATTGACAGTCTGCTTGAAATCTAGTCTTCTGCTCTCCTCCTCCATCGACTAAAATGGTCAAGTTGAGTTGCAAATTAAAAAAATCAATTTAATTTTAATTAATTTTAATTTCATTAACGTTCATTTTGTTTTTGTTTCAGTGGGAAAAAGCTCTCTCGGTAGCCCCAGCTGTGTCTTTGAAATATTGGAAACAACTGAGTGCAAGGTACATAATTGAGATAAGTAGTAAAAACAAATTATTTCTTATTTTTGGGAAGGGGGTTAGGGGGTTGGGCAAAATTTGTAAATAATACTTCTAGGAGAATGGATGCTTGCACTATAAATTTGCTGTGCTGTTTTGCCCTTCTTAACAAAATATTTAAAAGGTCATTTCCCATGTTTTGAAAACAAAATGAAAGTTAATGAAATTTAATTTTAATTAATTTGAATTTCATTAACGATCATTTCGGATAACGTTCATTGGAAACAACTTAGTGCAAGGTACATAATTGACATAAGTAGTAAAAACAAATCATTTCTTATTTTGAGGAAGGGGTTAGGGTTTGGCAAAATTTGTAAATAGCACTTGGAGAATGGATGCTTGCACTATAAAATTGCTGTGCTGTTTTGCCCTTCTTAATAAAATATTTAAACGGTCGTTTCCCACATTTTGACATAAAATTTGACCCCACCCCCCACTCTAAGGTTTTTCACAGTTTCATATTTTTGTCTTTGTTTATTTGTTGTAATCTAGATATGCAGATTTCCTCACATCTCAAGGATCAAACGAGTGCATACCTCATCACTTAGCTGTCGGAAATATAAAGAAACTAGTGAACTTTCTCATGAATAATGGCCAGCATGAGGATTCTATCCTCATCTCTCAGGCAGCATGTGAGGGGAACATGGAGGGCCTGGTATTAAGGCCACATAGAGGTGCATCAACAGGAGATCAAAATGGTGTAGGGCTTCCAAAAAAAGATGATGTTAGGTAAGAAGTGTTTTGGTTCTGATCATGAAGACAGTATCAGGACCCTATGCACTCAAGCTGGGGTACTTGTGTATGGGTTTACACAGTTATCAGATGATGTTCTGCTCTGCATACCTACATTCTGAGAAAATTTGTTGGATGAATAATTTTATGGATCCACAATCATGTTGAAATGTTACTGTACCAATATGGGCCGGATCTCATATGTTCCAGTGTATTAATTATTAATCAATGCAGAATAGCTCTCTCATACATCTCCATGTTTATAGAAAATGATACCTTGTTGTTGAGGGGTCAAGCCTGACTGGGCTGAGCAATATTTCATTGGAGTTAATTGTCTTGGTTTGAATGGTCAAAACAATATGAAAACAATACATTTTTTGTGGCAGTATGAAGTAATTGTTATTTACATTCCCACAAGGGTTTTAGCAATTTAGGTGGACACTTAGCATCATAAAATAACTGTTTTATTCACTGATTGTAATTGTATAAGGAACACTTATCCAAGTCTCAATTATCTTAGTACCTCTGTTAATATAGAAGGTGTTGCCCCAGCGACAGTAAAACCTCAGTTAACCACACCTGTTATCTGAGCACCTCTGTTGTTCCATGAGACCTTTTGATTGAGATTCAGTAACATTCAGATTATTTTGTTCAGTTATGCACAAAATGTTTACATGTAGATATTGTAAAATTAATATTTCTTTCATGACATTTTTGGTTCCTTGCTTCTAGCAAAAGGAATCTATGCATTCAGGTTGGCGTATGTATGCATGTGTGTATGTGTATCTGGAACACTTGCGTGGGTACACTCTAACTCAACAAGGGAAAGTTGCATTGAAGTCATATTTGGTATACAGATCCGCCATAGTTAGTAGATGTGCCCTATTGTTTTTGGCTCCTGCAAACGTCACAGAATGTCAGTTATGGTCAAGAAATCCGAAATATTAAAAGTGCGATAAAACTCCCAGTGACAAGGTCCGACATGCATGGCTGATATTTTGGGACAGGTTGTGAATGGGGTTGGAGAACGTTTTGAAACATAACGGTTATGTGATCCAAGGTCACTAAAGGTCGATTAGTGGTTAAAATCTAGTATTTTGTCAATCATGAGAACGAAATATCTGGGGTTGGGAGTTATTGTAATACAATAGTCGACACGCTTCCAGGTGACCTTTGACCTCAGTTTGACCTCCGGTGACTTTTTTGTTATAATTTGGATATTTCATTTTTACGCCAGATTTTTTTGGTTTAAAGCACAGTTAGGATGATCGTACAGATTTGTTGTGTTGTTTTTTGGAATCAGCATGTCAAATTTCAACTGAAAGGTCAAAAGTGAAATCAGAAAATATGCTTAATTTGAGAGAAAAGAAAAACAGTTGGTCAATATTGGATATCCGCTTAAATCGGACACCCGGTTCTCAAGGTATAGCGGGCCAAATGTTGATTTTGAGACATTCAAGTTGTGAATGGGGTAAGGGAACGTTTTTAGACATAACGGTCAACATTTACTGCTTTTATAGAATGCCAGCGGTTCAATAAGGTGTTATGCGTAAGAGGAGTTTGGAGGTTCAGGGGATGAAGATGGGTTAAACAATTCTGTTCATGGATTCCCAAAACTGCCATTTTTAAGTATTTCATAATATCATATTTTTCCAGATTCGGTTGCAGTTCAGTGTACAGAGGATGCTCAAGGAGATGGCTACGTAGATATATTACGTCACGGGAGACCAGACCATGCTGATGATAACGTGGGTAAGAGACGACAATTCATGAATCATCCGTGTAACTACAGGGTTCTAGCCAGGAAAATATTAAAACTGGGCGGAAGTCATGGAAGGCGAATAAAATGTAAAATGTCAAAGCTTGCGTAAGCTTGCACAAGTTCCTCGCTTTGTATCACTCAATTACTAACTACGTATGACTATGTACGCCCGTATGGCAAGTCGTTTTAATTTGTATTTGCTATTTGATGATATCATCAAATAATTGGTGATATCATTAATTGACGGTGCGAAATATTGAAAAAAATAATATCTTCAAATATTTGGTGATAATTTAATTATTGATATCATAGTATACCAGCCTATTTAAAATATCGTGAATTCAATTCATGATATCAATAATGTATTTAATTCATTTGATGATATCATTAAATATGACGTGCATATCCCTACTGGTTCCATATTTAACGATTTCAGTAAATCGAATTACTGATATTATTAATTCGATTAATGGTATCATTAAATAATTGTTTATATCATCAAATAGCGAATAAGAAGTTCTTTGTGATCTGTCCCTATCGCTGTGTCACAAGTTTTTTTCGGCGGGAACGGATCAGTCGGGTAACTCATATACGGCTCTGGGATAACTTGTCGTTGGAGAGGGCGCGCAATCAAAACAAATTGTTAGTGCATGATGGATGACACCATTATATGGATCGCGAAACAATCATATAATCATATACTAGACCTGGTTATGGTATGATGCCAACTATTTTAGATCTGCACCAAAATCATAAGTTGGTGTTTGAATCTATGATCAGAAAGTGGAATGTGTTAATATGTAAAACTGTTTTACACTGTGATTCAACGATGTGTCTGGTGTTTCTTCTTTGTTGCCAAACAGGCGCTAAGTTTCAAGCAAGCCCTATGAAAGTCAAACCAGGTGCTGCGCCCAGTTATACATGGCCTGGCTATAGAGGCCTGGAGTATAGGAACTCCACAAAAAAAATATCGAGGAAAACCATTGAAATCGATATACAGATGCATATATATGCACATGCATATGCGGCGAAATATAAAATTGTTCAATGTAGTGAAAATAATGTTCTTGGGATCGTATCTACATGGTTTAATAATTTAATAACAGGCAACCCCCAAGAAGAATGCATTGTCTGATGAGAATATTGTTATCAAACTTGTGATGGTATACACATCGAGGGGGGGGGGGGGGTCCACAATACTATGATAGGTTTGCATTTACCTGTAATATAAAACGATTTACATATAGATATAAATAATAGAGCTGTATTATAATTTCTGAAACAAAATTATATAGCCTACAGAACACCGACAATGGTTGTTATGATAGCAGATATCACAATTTTCAATTTTGGTTGGTGCAAATATTTTTGATCTATGTAACCATAATGGCGTGTGTATATGTATATGTGTGTGGGGGTCGGTTTATGTATCAGTCCGAGGACCAGAACAAACGAATTTCCGGTCCTCGGAAGGAAATACAATGGGAACAGTAGGTCATTGGACATAAAACAAAGGAGAGTTTATTGTCAAGATTATAGTCCGGAGTTCAAATACAAAAAAAAAATCAATGGGGTCCTCAGATTGTATGAAACACAATGTTTTATGTATGTGTGTGTGTGTGTGCGTGAGTATGTGACCATTGAGATTGTAAACACGATATCTCAACAACGACATGCTCCACGATGAGTATAGTAGATCCTTTTTTGTTTTTGATGCACATGCATGAATATTAATGAGTGCGCGAGACTTAAAGTCTTCATATGCCCGAATACCTTCATACTAAGGTGTTGTTAGACGACACTATAGGGACATGATCATGTAATTAAAACTTTGAAGCTTATTAATATTCATGAGTGGGTGATGGGGTTAATATTTTAGCAAACTATATCAACAATGACATGCTGGATCAATGTCATACATCAAATTCAGTGTCAATATAATTCTACCATAGCCTAAGCTCACTTGTCTTCAAGTTCACATTTGGTATTCTAGCTGAAGGCAAATCACACATACTGTATATACAACCCCGTATGTAATATTAGTATGCTGGTATAAGTGTGTTCTGTGGTTATATAATAGAAGGCAACGACATTTTTAATTTTAATCTGGTTCCAGGTTTCATGCCAAATCTTAGTTTTGTTTAAA
>JAODAF010125031.1:0-10532 GCA_027574765.1 Molpadia intermedia | reverse complement strand
CTCAGACTCCCTTCGCTTTTTCTGTTCCACTTAAAGGGAGGTAGAAAAAGCGCCAAAAAAACAAAATAGGATTTTGTATTACAACATTCAACTGATCCAGTTAACACTGCACGTTTCTGTACGTGCAATTCACGGCATGGTGATCACATATCGAATAAGGTAATCGAATATGGTTTTCCCCTTAAGTTTCCTTAACCGTTCGGGGTTTACACAATATCAAATACTTCAAAAAGTACAATACACGATTGCGCAATAATAGGAAACACAAAAGACGCATCCTTATCAGTTATACAGTTTTATTTTGCAATTCCCATGGAGTCTGGTTACCCGGTCTGCCTCCCCCTATGGTGGACTGACAATGAATCTAACCAAACAAGGAAACCCTCAACAATATTGAAAGCAACTTACCCTTAAACAGGAGGTAATAAAGTAAGGATTGACGATTATGACCAATTTCACACTACCTCGTAGGTTTCTGTAGTAAGAAAAAAAATCGTGTTTATTTTCGCATTCACGGACGTGTGAATATGAATGAAACTTTGAGTAACAAAACATCGCTGGATTTTCATCAGTGATGGAGTCAAATATTTCCGCAAACGTGATAATTTACTAACCGGGATATAATTTTCAAAGATAGTGAATGGTTCTTGCGCCACGACAAAACAAATTATCTTCGGGATCTATCACGATTCACGATTGTATACCAGATTGGCCGTTTGACCAATTTGGAATATCCCATTGTTAGACATAATTGTTGAAATCAATAATTTCGTGTGTCTTTCAAGCAAAACAGGGGGTATCTCCCTCACAGTAAGAGCATAGTATATATGTTTTGTCAATGGGAAAGGAGGTGATCACGTAACCCCCTCCACCATAATTGGAGCCGTGTAGACTAATGTAATGACAAAGGTTTTTTGACAAAGGGCCAATTTTGCCACCCAAAATATATGGCTGTCCCCTCCCTATAAATTTAGGGATAATGGTGTCGTGAGCTAATTGCATACAACGTTTATGGTATGATGAAACTAAGAACTATTTTTTAAACACGTGTCCATATTGTTGATATGTGCTTCAACTGGATAAATTTGCGTAAATATGCTTTGATTTCAAGTAACACTTACCATATATACACTATTTAATACATTGCTATTGATTACCGGATATGGTAAGCCATCGTCGTATATCATAGAATGACTACTATGTGTACTTTACTTTTGAAATAACAAGTCATATATATAGCGTCGGTTTCTTAGAATAGTTACAGAAAGGGATTTTCCCGTTCGTTCTCCCTAAATGAGGTATCATTAAACGTATTGGTTTGATGAGTGTAAGCGCACACTCGCAACCAACTAGTGATTGAATATCATTAATTGGTTAATAAAACACCGCCTTGATTGGAAAGGTAAACAAAATACTCCGAAGGGGAAGGGACTGAGAAAACCACCGGCTTAAGTTTTACGAAATATTTTATAGAAGTAACAATAGCCGATAGGTTTTCCACAAACAGTCGAGCACTGACTTGCCTTGCTTCGTATATGTAGATCAGATCAACTACGAGGACGTGAATAAAATTTACAGTGTAAAGCCGGTAGTCAGTTTTAGAATATGGACGTTTTCATCTATGTATCAATTCAAACTTTGTTTCAAATTTGATTTCTAATTCATTATATTTTCATTGAACCGTTACAAGTTTTCGAATTTGTTATTGTTTTTAGGGATTTCGATATGTTGCATTGGTTTTCGTTTTGTGAATTAATGAATGAATGATGAGAGATATCATTAGTCTATTTTGAAATTTGACGAAAGGAGATGTTTTTAACGCGAACCAGAGCTATTTAAAATTGAGATCATTATATTTCAGAAGCAGAGGAAGAGTCGCTTGATGTAGTATTGGATACTGTTTCAGGTTTTACTCAAGACTATACTGATATCTTTTCTATATTAACATTTTGTTGACTTATTTCTTAAAGTTGTTTTCCAGTTCATTATGACCGTTTAGTGTCCAAAAGGTTTGTAATTGTAATCACTTTACTTGGTAGTCTAAGTAACTGCTAGGCTAGGCTAGTCATGATAAGTGTTTATCGTTAAATACTTGAAGAAGTCAGTTCGACAATATGTGGTATGGTGCATTTTAGTCT
This sequence comes from Molpadia intermedia, assembly GCA_027574765.1. NCBI lineage: Eukaryota > Metazoa > Echinodermata > Holothuroidea > Molpadida > Molpadiidae > Molpadia > Molpadia intermedia. The sequence continues at coordinate 8,394 of JAODAF010125031.1, read as the reverse complement.
TAGAAGTACACCGACCGCTATATCGTGATTGTATTTAGGTTTTGATGTCAGACGCAAAGCTATAACCTAGGCTAGCATATCACCGTTTAGGATATGTGTAGATATTACATGATAGGAATTACGATTTTATGGAGAACAGGTTCTCAGCAGTTTAATCGTCGATTTAAACAAAGGCACTTATCATATGTAATGCTTCCTGCCAAACCATACCAATCTGAAAGGCTAGTGTATAAACCTTTTAGCCGAATTGTACATGAAGCTATCTTTAATCGTAGAAAGGTATACCATATGCCTATAAGCCAAATATCATGTCATATATTACACGTTTTGATATTAATACATCATATGACACACCTGTAAATTGTGCAGTTATGGCTAATCATAATGCAACATAAATCACAATATCATACAGAGAAGCCTGGCTTATTCCTACCATGCGCATGCGCGTTTAGTAGAAAGTACTATGTTCGTTCGAAATTTCATTTTGTTTATTGTTTAAGTTTAATCGTATCCGAATTGAACTGAAATTATCTTGTGTTTCATGCGCATGTTCATAACATTGTGATTGCGGTAACATTTAAAGTGTCGATATAGCAGTTTAATGGTGACCAGATGTTCAGCGCTCTCGAGTTTTCTTCATTGATCAGCTTTATCACGTGATTGTAATTATTAGGGTATAAGTCATATACATAGGGTTACTGAGTACATAATTGCAGTGTTGGACGGGCTGTATTTATTTATTATTAATCTTTAACCTATAGAATCTGCCTCATTCGTATACGTTAACTTAACCATAATTAAAATAAAGCGACGTGACAAAGCGAATACATATGAAATTTAACTGACAATATCGGCATTCGGTCACCCGTGCTTACCGCTTCAAATAGAAATGGCAATATACACATAGGCCTATAAGAACCTATGGAGCGTATGCACTTGAAACAAATTCAAACAATACAGCAATAACAGTTAGTAGGGAAGACAAACACATACAAATATATTGATCTTTAATGAATATATATATATAGGCCTTATATAATTATATGTGTCACAACACAACAATGAGGTCTGAGGGAGTATCAATTGAAAGCCTTTGGCAGTGATCCATTGCTTTATGTAGCTAGGGATTGTCTCCATCCTCCCTTACTAATAATTTTCGAAATAAAATGTAAAACAAATATTTAGCAAAAACCTATCCAACCTAATCCTTTATATGTATATATTTTTTGTTATTTTGGAAAGGCGGGGTATGGTGTACGGTGAGTTGTAACTGAAGTAGTCCTCACCCCTCAATGAGTTCCTTACCTGAGTCGATTGAGAAGTGAGTCGTATAAAATATTCGAATGTAGCTCTTTGTTTCGCGTCACTTTACTTTACATAGCGTATATCAAAAATGTTGTAATATTTCTAAAGGTTTAAATAATATTTTGATACAAAGTATGATCCTTGAAAAACCAGAGTGCTGACAGACCATGATTCACTAATATATAACATATGTATTCCATATGCATTAATTTAACAGTTATCATGCTGACACATTTATACAAGAATTTTGACTGAATTGTTTAAGAATTCAAAGAATTCAGTATTATATGGACACAGGTTTAACTTTTTATGAGAAAATAGTAATGAATGCATATTTATTGTACAGAAAAATTATCCAGTTATAGGAGACTTATTCTTATCATTTTGTCATATAGAAGGCAAAATTGATCATCTCTGATGTGTCCAGTGCATTTTTATTGTAACACGAAGGCAGGGTAGATCTAACAGTTTGTGACATGTTGATAATTCTGCAGTAACATTGATTGAGAACCCACTTGAAATTAAGATTTCTTTTAAGATCCTGTTACCTTAGCTGGTTGAAAATGAACACAATTTGTATAATATAAAATACAATTCTACTTTCAAGCAAAGGCAAAATAATGTTTGATAATATTGGCTTGGACTTATCTTGCAAAACAAATGATGTGTTTGTTAATCAGGGTCTGTAGTCCTATTATTGTTAACATTCTACCTTGAATTTTTAAATTCAACGTTTTAAGATACTTTTTAAATATTAATTATTTTGAGAGCTACAGCCTACAGTTATATAAAGATCAAAGCCATTGTGTAAAAAACAAACGTTTTAGATTATGAGAAAGCTTTACCTAAATTTGTTCATAACATATAGATTATTGATATTTCATTTCAGTTTAAAGTGACATTATTTTAGTTATTGCATAACATGATTTAAAGAAAAAATAGTAAAACTATTGTCAAATGCAGCCTCAAATGATATCAGTCTGCAGTTTCCAGTTAAAAAATAAGCAAGTCAATACAATAAAACTAAATATCAAAGCAAGCAACCGTACAACTTTATTACAACCATATTTCAATATTTAGATCAAAATATAATGATTGAAATTCAATTCTAATAACTTACCAGATAAAAACATATTCACTATAATGACATGGTTATTTGATTAAGATTGCTAGTAAATTATGGTGTTTAACAACTTTATTTTGTACAATTAATTAGGAATTAATAGTTCAGTCACATGCAATAGAAATTCGTTCCGTAATCTGGTATCATGTAACTACTTTAGTTTATACAAAATGTTACTGAATCCAAAAATAACATTTCATGTATAGAAGTGACATTATTCGATTCCATTCACAAATTGCAAATATGTATGTAAAAGATGGGCTGTTGAAATTTATCTAATTCTAGTCAAAGCAAATAAAATTGATAGTTCAGTCAACTGTTAGTTCATTTTGTTTAGATATTGTAACTATTTTAAATTATTGGAGGAAAATTTACAAATAAAATTAAGGAAGGATTTATTTGCTAAATGAACTAATAATAAATCAATGATGATTATTAACAATATGGTTGATTTGACTAACAATGCCAATTGTTAAATAAATATATACGTTTGATGTAAGTTGGTGTCTACTCCTATTTTAGAATTGTTCTAGATTTCTTTTAATAGTATACTATTAAAACTACTCATCATCAGCATATTATCAGCATATAATTGTAAATCAAACAAATACAATATCAAATATATTGAGTTTACCATGAAAGAAATGTTGTATGTTAGGTCTACATATATTCAATATTCATGGAGCAGGCTATAGTTAAATTAAACAGAAATTCATTGGTTATTGTATCATATAAAATAGTTAAATATATAAACATAGTAATATTCAGATAGTCAATCAGGTAAGTGGTAAAATGTGTCAGACAATAATGAGAGTAAAAATTAGTTGGGCAGACATTATCTTGTAGAAAATATATTTTCGTGATTTACCAAACAAATTACTCACGACGCTTAATTTCTAGTCAAGGTATAGGCCTAAAGTAGTGCCAAGTTTATTTTTATATTTTACTGGAGGAGGGGAACAAAATGTACATGCAGTACATGTTTGCTAAGGTCACATTATAGAAAATACAAATACTATAATTCACGCATAAGCTACCGGTATAGCTGAAATTCAAGTATGGGATATAACATTAAGTCGAAATGCTAACGGTTCACTACCGATTTGTAATTGTCTAATGATCCGAGTCGTCAATAAACTTACAAATATAAAACTTCCTAAAAATTTAGAATCAATGTTCTAATTACAATACACTAACCTGAAAAGAATATAAATTCTGGCCGTTTCAGCTGTTAATTTCATGACAACAGTTAAAAAGCATATTACCGCATTAATTTACGCAATAGGCTAGCTAGTCAACATCTCATTAACTAATACACATATATAAGAGCTCACAACACAAGTTAAAAGACAATTCCAGCAATGGCGACTACACTCGAACAATTTCGGTTCCGGTTTGAGAAAGGTTAAGATCATTTCCAGAAAATACCAGTTACGCGATACTTCAATATTGCTCAATACTAGTCTACGTACGTATATTACATACGCACACATTCTCCAACGAGACTTCGCAATCTTTGTCGAGTGGTATCACGTATCTAAAACGCCAACCATCTCTACGGAGCTCGACAATCTTACAAAATACCTACCTCAAGAGACGAATGATGATATAGGTTACGTAAATATGAAAAACTCTAGCCTAATTCATGAAAATATCAGACTGTGTAGAAATCCCCGGCTGGTGTGTCCTTTATCCTTCAATGAATACATTGGACAACACCCCGGTCGGAATGCTAAAGGTCACGCAGGGGCTGCATGATCGATCACATTCGTTCGTGACCTAACTGACTAATAACATATTTTAAATAAGCTATACCAATAGGACCATAAACTTTAAACGAATTGCTTGAAAATTGTCGAAAAGTTTATTCAAGCTTTTTAACGAAACTTATCCCCTATTATAATGATTACATTAAACTAAGAAATCGTCGAACTATGTGAATCGTCAATATGTACGAGAATGTAATCAATCAATGGATTTAATTCTGCGAGGCTTTCGTCTTGTAAACAGGTAGACGTCGTCTAAGGTTTTCTAAAACTATATGAAATATGAATGTCCAATATTGTGTAAATCACCATTTGGTAATCCGTAAAGTAGCTGGTTATATTAATGTGTGGATAAGACGACTTTACGAATCTCCAATCAATCGATATGTTAATCAATTCTAATAATAATATCTTGCAGTGACGTGGTGTGTCACCAATGTTTTTCAGATAATTCTGTCATAATGTAATTGATTTCTTTAAGCAATTTTGATTTGCAACATTTCTTTTAAAGTCTGCAAATACATACAATACGTAAACCCCAGAAAACCTTGTTTAGAAAATTACATTATTTAATCTACATATACCAGTTGATAGATTGATTGATTGTTGACAATATAACCTAAGCGAATGTCCAAATATCCAATGAGCTCTCACGACAAACCTGTTATCATTTTGTCAAAACGGATAGAAACAATCAAACGTAATGAAGTAACCGTATCAAGATTGGTGTTGCAGACTATATGTCTATGAAATTATAAGTTAACTGAAGTTAGGCACGTTTGATCTCTGGGTAGTCCGATTAATCAAATAAAAATGTAATGAAATTAAAACGATAATACTATAAAGAATATTTACCTAAACCTGCTAAAAAATATTTAAGCATCAAAATATCGCTGGCGGCATATTTCTCTTCTTTGTTTCTACTATGTCCAGTCAACATAGAAATTAACAATACATTTGTTGCAAAGGTAATTTTAAAAATAAAGATCAGTTGCTTTTGGCTAACGCAATCAAGGAAATAAAGTTAAGAATATAATTTCTTGCAAATATTTCAAAGCTTGCTTTAAAATAGTCTCGATGCGGATGTGTATCTATCAAATTAAGGCTTAAATGAGTTTATTATATGTTTGATACTCTTGTCATTCAATATAATGTATCATGACACAAAACCTGCGTTAGTCTGAATATTCATGACTTAAACCTGCTAACTACCGAAAGGTGTAAACCCACGCCCTTGTTTTTGCTGCTGATTTGCCAACTATATATAAAACACATGTAGGGACGGGTTTCAATTCTACCATGCCCTTTTTGAGATATTTTCATATATTGTATATATAATGTAAAGTACGTACTGTTTCTTTTTATTCTTGATCAAAGTAAGCATTAAAGTAGTTGATGCGCTGATCCACTGCTTCCATTTTTCTAACATACTGAGGTACCTCAGTTAAAATACGGGATTACTTCAAATTAAAAAAGTTGTACACCTATAGCTGTTTGCAGAACGTGTCAAATATCCATGTAATAAATTTAGAAACATCATAACATATTTTTACTTCATTTAGTATTTTAAAAACAATTAAAATTTTGTTAAAACATGTTTCTTGCAAGTGGTATATGGGCATAGTTATAGGTATAAACACCCACGGCAGGCCGCTCGCATATTCTCCCTAAGCACCATTGTCCTGTTCCAGTACCCACATCGCCAATGTCCACTAGACTATAACATATCATTTCATTTGTACAACAAATTGTTTGCACCATGGACAAGTACTTCAAACAGCTATTTTAGCTGATAATCAGGTTAGAAATACAACCCACAATGTTATATATACTTCTGATTAAATCATTATGGAGATCAGTGTATCAGCTTGCTGAGTTGAAAGGCTATAGTTTACCACTCCGACTTGAGAGTTTCTTTTCCTTTTACTATATCTGACTATATACTTCTGACTTCTAATAGAATGTAATTTGACAAGTGTTAGTTTACCAACTCTTACTTTTATGCTTATTTCCATGGAATGTCTGCTTTCCCTTTAATATATCTGGTTATATTCATACTGTAACCCAGTATGTACCTAAGGGTATCATTCTGAATATGACGATCTATATAATGTTAAAGGAGAAAACTCTTCCAAATTCACTTGAAAGGGTGTCTACAGATAGTGGTTGCTTTAAGTTTTTTCCACTCCTACGCCTGAATGTAAACTTTCTTTCTGGGAGTTTGGCAGAGTCTTTTCCTTCTAACATACCTGGTTGTATACTTCTGATCAACATAGTTTGAAGATCAGTATAGCAGTAGATCTGTCAGGTTCGCACTGCTCAGAAATGTTTCCTATAAAAGGGTATCCTTCTGATTACCAGAATATAAATGTCTATATAACAGCTAATTGAGTTGATAATCAGGTTAGAAATTCAAGGATATTCTCCTCATTACCATTATATTTGATCAAGACAAAGTGTATATGTGAGAATGTTGTTAATACCTGATGGTATCCTTTTGATAACCAGAATATGAAGATCTGTATAATATCGCATTCATGCCATAATAGTCCCATTAAAAAGCTGTACAATTAAGCAGCTTAAATGCCCATGGGCATGCATGCAGCAAGATTAGATACTAGCTTCCAAGAGCTTGATCACTTTATTGACACTGCCAGATCTATGTCCAGTAATCTATAGTCCCCATTGATTTCAATAAGGCTGTAGCCTAGTTTAATTAATGTTATAATTAATGTACAATCCCATGGGCTCTATTAAGGCAGTAAAACATAGCTTCTGGCACCTCGTCGGTCTCTTTAACCTGGTGAGGTCTGGGCTTACCAATTTTTAGGGGAACAGCTGCGTGATGTTGAGCTGATAATTAGGTTAGAATTGCAACCCAAAATGTTTCTTATACCTCATGATATTCTTTTGAGATTTCAAATATGAAGATCTGTATATCGCTTCTCAGCCTTTTGGCAAAGATCATGTGTAGTATCTGTTCTTTTCAGCTACTACTGTGACTTAGCTCATGGTGACTTAGCTCATGGTGATATTGGAATGGGACTCGGTTGAGAAGGGGGTCGGTTTTTTATCCTTCGGGGCAACCCATTTGAGACAGTTGGCTTCGGGCCGGGATTTTGTTCAGATCTGTGTATCAGCTCATTGAGTCGATAATCAGGTTAAAAAGTTAGAAACGTTGCCCAGATTATAGTTTATTATTAAACGCTGTTTTCTTACTTATCGTACTTTCTGGAAATTTAGAAAAAATAAAGCTGTATTGTTTTGCTTTATGTTAAAAGTTAAGACCTGGAAGGGACGGTTTCAGATGCTCAATTCATTGCTCGTATGAACAAAATACACGATGGCTATTTTTCTAGACATGCCGTCAACCATTCGATATCGTTTAGTAACAATTATTATTCTGAACTTCTATCTGGACTCAAACTTATGGACCGGATACATGTGTTCATATTGTTTAATTGTATGCAATTGTCTGTAATAATATTCTAAATAAATTTAAAAACTTTTAAATTTAATATGGTCTGGTAAGCCAGAAAAGATTAAACTATATTAATTTCATCTATTGCACAAAGTGGGCTTAATTCCACCCATATAATTAGTTTTATAAACAGTATTAAGTGTACTTGGGTGAAAGAGTATACCGATATTACTAATACCGGTCCTTGAAATGTTATTTTTGATTTTCACTTGAAGGGAATCGGAAAAAATCTTTTATTTAAATGTAACTCTAAGCAAAACGATGGCCATGTCTTAAATGACTTTATCAATGACACTTGAAATACACGGGCATTATTTTCATATGAAGTTCCTGAAACCAATTTCTATAATAACTCTAATAATAAATTTAATAATGATATGACTTCTTATAAGCAATTATTTGGCGGTATTATTATTTATTATAATATATTCTAGATATCAACGGGAAAACTTTATCTTATATATTATTCAAACAAAACAATTAATATAACTCTTATTTACCCTGTACTTTGGAATTATTTCTGCCATCTCAAAGTCTTGGAAAACCAATAGTAATGTAAGATAAATAAGTAGAAATGTATCTTTGCAAAATATTTGTAGCTACTTGCATGTCTCGTTTTATTTATGATAGCCTCATTAACAATATCAATTCCTCGCCTTAGTTTATCGTTAAGTGGAAGAACCTTTTCAGTAATGTATATCTGAGGATTTGTAAATATT
>JAODAF010124920.1:0-10532 GCA_027574765.1 Molpadia intermedia | reverse complement strand
GTTTTACGGATACATTTGGGTGTGTTTGCATGGTATTGCTGCTACTACTACGGAGTATATTTACTACCACTGTACTGTTACTATACTTCCTTTTATGCTGCTAATATTTAGGATACAAGAGGTCTGGACGTCAAGCTCCATCCCCGTTTATTCAAACTCCTGGGACACCGTCTATTCCTTGGCCTCAATGGAGACGGGAATTTGAAAATTATTTACTTGCAACTAACTTACCCTCTGCTGCTCGAAGAAGGAAAGCTATCTGCCGTGTCCCTCGTATCGACACGATGTGAATGAATAATGAAGACTCTTTTTGTTACGTTCTTACTAGCAGCATGTCGGCCATCTTCAAGTTATTCAATAACTGTCCGCACTTCACTTATATAGCAACCTACTCCTTCGTGTCTCGTATCACATACTCTACACTATCCTACTACATTGTCTTGGAAGTGAAGGACAAAGAATATTTCATAATCTGCCGGTTGATACAGGGACCAGCTGGTGAAGGATAAAATTCACAAATTAGAGGAGAGTGGGGTAATTAAAAAATTAGAAGGTGCAGCAGAATGGGTGTCACCAATTGTCGTTGCACGTAAACGAAACGGTGATATCCGCATATGCGTTGATTTGCGGCGATTAAATGAGTCCATGATTGTAGATAAACACCCACTTCCTAATATTGATGAGCTACTGTCCGAATTACAGGGGGCAAATATCTTTTCCGAATTGGATTTGAAATCGGCCTATCACCAGATATATAGAGTTACATGAAGAAAGCAGAAAACTTACTACATTTATCACGCATGAAGGATTATTTCGATATATATAAGCGTGTGTGCTTTGGCTTAGCTTCTGCGCCAGCTTGTTTTCAGAAGGTTATGTCTAGAAGTCTACAAGGTTTGCAAGGGGTACAATGCTATCTTGATGATATTATAATTTACGGCCCTACCCAGAGCGAACATGATTTCAATTTGCATGCTAGCTGTCCTTAAGCGAATTCGTGATGCCAGGTATGACATTAATGTTCAAAGTGTTACATTATTGGGTCACAAGATTCACAAGGATGGTCTTCATCCAAATCCGGACTTGGTTGAGGCTACTCTCAATGCCCCTGGGCCTACTACAAAGGAGCAAGTGAAGTAATTCTTAGGGTTGGCCGGTTACTATGCTAAGTTTGTTTCAAATTTTTCGGGACTTACTATTCGGGACTTACAAACTTCCGACCAATTTTCATGGGGCCCAGAGGCCAATGATGCATTTACTGCGATTAAGAATGCCATAGCTAATAGTTCCGCCTTGTCACTCTTTGACCCAAATGTTGATGTTATTGTTACTACTAGTACTGATGCTTCTGGTTATGGGATTGGGGCTGTCATGTCCCAAGTTAAAGATGGTGTCGAAGTCATGGTGACTTGTGCGTCTCGTAAGCTTAAAGCGTTTAAAGCAAAATACTCAGTTGGAGAGAAAGAAGCATTGGCTTGTGTTTGAACCATTGAAAAGTGGCACACATACCTCTGGGGTAGGAGGTTCACTCTCAGAACCGATCACCAAGCACTTACAACATTGCTATCTACTTCCGGTAAAGGTTATAGACCTATGCGAATTGCGCGTTGGGGAGCTAGGTTACTACATTAAGATGTGAAATTTAAGCCTGGTTTTGCTAACAAGGTAGCTGACGCGCTATCCAGAATGCCCATGCAAGGTACTACACAAGAATATGCTAATTTTGAAGATGATTTAGATGCTATTTGCGAAGTTACCATCAATGAAGGATGCGTATCGAAAGCGAGATTAGTTGAAGCCATTGCTGGCAATGGGGCGTACGCTGAACTAAAGCAATTTATTTTGCAAGGATGGCCCGCAAAAAAGTTAGACTTATCTGACGACGTTTCTTAATATTTTGCAGTACGAGATGAATTATCCATTCATCAGGGTATTGTATTTAGGGGAGATCGTGTTGTAATTCCCGAAATTCTGGCAAATGTTCTTATTTCATTTGCCCATGAAGGTCATCAAGGTATTGTTAGAACCAAGCAACGGCTTAGGGAATTGTATTGGTTGCCCTTGCTCTTGTAGATTATTATTCTAAATGGTCAGAGGTAGCATTTGTTTCCAAAGTAACCACGGCAACGGTGATAGAATTTTTAAAGTCAATATTTTAGGGAAGGTTTTCCAAATGAAATTGTGTCAGACAATGGACCACAATTTGTCTCTTTTGAGTTTCAAGAATTCTTAAGTGAAATAGATATTAAACACATACGGTCTGCGGTGTACCAGCCCCAAGGGAACGGAGAAGTTGAAAGATTCAACAAAGTTTTTAATAACTGTGTCCAGTCATCTCGACTTGCCAAGCGTAGCTTAAAGGGGTATGTTCGTCAGTTCTTGTCATATTACAGATGTACTCCACATGCAACTACTGGATGTAGTCCCAAATTGATTCTTCATAACAGACCAATGAGAACCAGGTTTGACATAAAGGGTACGTATCTCTAAGCATAATGGGAAACTACCTACAAAAACACAGCTACAATATTAATGCACGGTTCAGACAAATCAAAATAAGCAAAAGGCTTACGCAGATAGAACCAGGAATGCTGTGGTTACCAAGTTTCAAGTGGGCGATTTAGTCAGAGTCCTGAAACCTGGAAAGGTTCACAAGGGTTCAAGTAAGTTTACCCAACCAATTTCGATTGTAAAGGTTATTGGTCTAAACACATATCTTACTGATGATGGCAAAAATTGGAATGTGGAACACTTGTCTAAATATTTAGGTAAAGTGCAGGATACCATATCGCATCTTGGTGCGAGTTCACAAACAACTCGTCCACAGCGGTCAAAAAGACCCCCAACCTGGATAAAGTATTTTGACAAGGATTAAACTAACTGAATGGATATGATAATTATTTTAATTATATACCAAATCCCTACATATGCATTATAATGGGGATAGTTGTATTGTTGCTTAGTTAATTTTTTTTGGTCGGGGGGGAAATGTGATATCTGGTAAATAAGTTAAATCACTTCCGTGTATATATATATACTACCATATAGCTTTAAGAATATTTGGTCACATGCTCTACTTTAAACTTTTGACCTTAGTTGTTTCTCCTCTGTCCTGTTCATTTGTTTACATTTAGTATAAACAATTGGCTGATGTAGTTATCTGTGATATATATTTGAGAGTTGGATTCGAGAGATCTCTGAATAAAGACACACCCTAGTAACGCTCTACATAATGTGTTATGTATTTTCTTGTTTGCTATACTTTACTTAATTATATTATATTGGACGTCATCTACTGGACACCACAGTATGTAATCGAGCGAGTCCATCAGCACAAACTTTCGCGGTGAAAACTCCTATTAAACCGCTTCACCAATAAATTCAAAGTTGGTAGGTAGATGCCCTATGAGGTAAACTTGTGCCTCGCTGAAATTTGGGGTCAAAGGTCAAATAAAATCCTATTTTGGGTGATATCTTCAGTTATAATAGGTATAATACCCTATATACCCTTTAAAAATGTCAAGAGTCACGAAGTCGAAGGTAAAATTGTAGTTTAAGCACATTTTTTTCAGCAGAAACTCCTCTTAAACCGCTTGACCGAATAACTTGTAGGTTTTGTAGGTACTAGGTATAGGTGCCTATATATGAGGTACATTTGTGCTTCGCTGAGGGTTTGGGTCAAAGGTCAAATCAAGTAAAATCCCATTTTGGGATATATCTTCTAGTGTAAAACACTCATGTCCATACCATCTTCACAGTTGTAATAGGTATAAGATGTTTTAATAAAATTTGAAGATAGTTCAAATCAAGCATCCTTTTTTCTGGTTACATCTTAACAATTAATTATCAGTTATACTAGGTCAGATATTTCAATATAATTTGAAGATATGCTTTAAGAAAAGGTCAAAGGTCTCAACTCACAAGATCAAAGAACACAAGATCTCACTTTTAATTATCAACCATTGGACAAAGTCGAATTAAGTAGGGCTTAGATTATATATTTTGTTCCATTGTGTCATACACTCTTGAGTCTTGACATTTTGCTCATTTCACTCTAAGTTTATGACGTCACAGTATTATGCGAATTATACTCATTGGATTTGAGCGTGATATTTTGTTTCAAAACTAGCGGTTTATTGTCATAAACGGTTTTGGTGCTAGGCATCATACTCATGTTAATATTCTTGACAAAGGGTGTCAAATATATTTTACAGACTACCACGTTTATCTCATTATTTACCTATAGACCTATACAGACAGACAGACAGATCATTTTGATTGTAACTGATGTACTGACATACATGCACACATGCCATAATGTTGTATTATAGCTTTAAACTGAAAAGTTTGACAACACAATATTTACTAAAGTGACACATTGCAGAATACAAGTTAATGGTGTGTTCAATCATATACAATAATGGGTATCATGCATATATCTACTTTTGACACTGTATAGTAATTCAGTCAGAAATGTCCTGGGCATACACAAGGAAAGAAATAGTTGTTTTATTCCTTTTATTTAGCTATAATGTACAACAATTATAACTACTTAGATTATTAATACAAATATACAAAGCATCCTTTGTTTTGTCAGTAGGCTAGGCTTACTTATTTTCCCAAATAGTATTTTTAAATAATGAGACAATACTTTGTCTAAACAATGTTTCATATAAAATACTTTTATCAGTATAACAACTTAATATCTTGCCAAAACCTTACAGTAAATTTAAAAATACACATTTAATTATAAGTGATATGTGAATGCTTCAGCAACAGCAATTGACTTGATCCAGCTTATATTATACAGTTTAAATATATACAGTGTAATTATAAACTTTCAATATACAGGACAAAGTTCAAATAATAATAACCATTTACTGTAATATTTACAGAATAGTCTGAATTGATGATAAAGTATGTAGTACGGATCCAGGAATTTATTACAATTGATACGTTTTGAGAACACCGTCCTGGGGGAGGGGTGTAAGGGGATGGGGTGTCCCCCTCCCCTTTGAATTTTTTTAATAATTAAAGGTCCTTAGATGCAATATGGTGCTATATTTTGCAACTTTTAAAGCAAATTTATGTTCACTAATTTTCCTATTTTTTGATTAGTTTGCCCGATATTTAAGGCGGATAAAGTTATACAAGAAATAAAAAAACCTGGCCAACTAGAAATCACTCTGACATATTTCAAATTGAATTCAGTATCTGAAAAACAATAATCAATTGAACCAGTCCTTACAATAGCAACCACAAATGCTTATTATGTGTAGAAAGTCACATAATTTAAATAATTTGAGCGATGTTAATTTTGGCCTGCCCACTTTTCAATATTCATGACATGTGCACAACCAATATTGGGACCATGTACTAATTATTGCTGACATACAATGTATATGTATGAGATCAATTCAACTTAACTGACTGTATAGGGGATAGTTTTATTCCTGAGTGCAGCAGCTCATGACCTTTTAAGTCACTGGATCGAATGAATGATTATCACAATACTTGCACTTGTATGGTTTTATTCCTGTGTGTATTCTCTCATGTATCTTTAGCTGACTGGATGTAGAGAATGATTTATCACAGCACTTGCACTTGTATGGTTTTATTCCTGTGTGTATTCTCTCATGTATCTTTAGCTGACTGGATGTAGGGAATGATTTATCACAATACTTGCACTTGTATGGTTTTATTCCTGCGTGTATTCTCTCATGTATCTTTAGCTGACTGGATATAGGGAATGATTTATCACAATACTTGCATTTGTATGGTTTTATTCCTGTGTGTATCAGCTCATGTGTTTTTAATGTACTAGATCTAGTGAATGATTTATCACAATACTTGCACTTGTATGGTTTTATTCCTGAGTGTATTCTCTCATGTGTTTTTAAGTCACTGGATCGAATGAATGATTTATCACAATATTTGCACTTGTATGGTTTTATTCCTGAGTGTATTCTCTCATGTTGTTTCAAGCCATTGGATTCAGTGAATGTTTTATCACAATTCTTGCACTTGTATGGTTTTATTCCTGTGTGTATTCTCTCATGTTTCTTTAGCTGACTGGATGTAGGGAATGATTTATCACAATATTTACACTGGTATGGTTTTATTCCTACATGTAGCAGCTCATGTGGTTTTAATTTACAAGATGTAGTGAATGATTTATCACAATAATTGCACTTGTATGGTTTTATTCCAGTGTGTATTCTCTCATGTTCTTTTAAGTTACCGGATCCAGTGAATGACTTATCACAATAATTGCACTTGTATGGTTTTATTCCTGTGTGTATTCTCTCATGGGTTTTTAAGCCACCGGATCCAGTGAATGATTTATCACAATACTTGCATTTGTATGGTTTTATTCCTGTGTGTATTCTCTCATGATATTGTAAGTCACCAGATTTAGTGAATGACTTATCACAATAATTGCACTTGTATGGTTTCATTCCTGTGTGTATTCTCTCATGTGTTTGTAATTCACCGGATCGAGTGAATGACTTATCACAATAATTGCACTTGAATGGTTTCATTCCTGTGTGTATTCTCTCATGTATCTTTAGCTTACTTGGGCTAGATAATGGTTTATCACAGTACTTGCATTTGTATGGTGTTATTCCTGTGTGTATCAGCTCATGTGTTTTTAATGTACTAGATCTAGTGAATGATGTATCACAATACTTGCACTTGTATGGTTTTATTCCTGAGTGTATTCTCTCATGCTGTTTCAAGCCACTGGATTCAGTGAATGATTTATCACAATAATTGCACTTGTATGGCTTCAATCCTGTGTGTATCATCTCATGTCTTCTTAAGTTACTGGATCCAGTGAATGACTTATCACAATCATTACACTTGAATGGTTTCTGGTTGTGCATCTGGTTCAGTGAAGATCCAAATTTGTTCATGATAGGACCTTTCTCTTTCATACTGTCAAAATGTTTATTACTCGCTGGATGCAAAATTTGTTCTGTGGGTTCCTCAATGACAGATACATCAAATTCTCTAACTGAAGATTTAGTAATCCCTGCAAGACAAAAACAAGATTTGGTCAAATTCAAATTTGGGATTCAACAAAAGGCACCTACATACCAAATATTAGACCTGTCAAAAGTTTTCAGCCTTTTGACCTGTATTGACCTCAAACATCTAACAAAAGCAAAAGGGTTCTTCTACTCACTATACACAATTTGTGTACAAATTTTGGTAACCATCCAGCAATTGGTTTGTAAGATACAGTGCTTAAAAGCAAGGTGTCACATACACACACACACACACCAACTTGACTTCATAGGTTCGGATTTTGACTGAGGGATCAGAACCTAAAACATGAGTCATGATGACTATGTGGTTCCTTGCTGAATAATTTGGAAATTTAAATTGCTGTACATAATTTCTTATGTTGAGGTATTGGGTACATACATTGGTACATTAATCATACTGAAACCTTAAATTTAACCACAACTGATTCAGAACATCAAAAATTCAACTAAACAAGTGGATTTTGCTTCAGAATTAAATAATGCAATGACTGAATGATTGAACTTTGAGGTAGCCTATAGCCTACTGAACATGTTAGGCTAGCCTAGACCTACAAATAATAACATTAGCCTATATAAGCTATATGCACTGCAAAATCAGTATAGCATAGGCCAAGGCATATCCCAGTAGCCTGGCAATACTTCCTCTAATCATTTAGGCTATCACTAACACTATTTATTTAAGCTAGCACTAATACAACTTATTTACTAGCCTAATCATGTTACATATAGCCTAGGGTGCATATGTTTCAGGTGAGTTTGTCAACACCAGGCTGCATTAATTGTTAAACAAGAAATGTAAGCTTACTTAAATATAATTATATTGCACGTTCTATGGGGATGGGTGTAAGGCAATGGGTGTAACTGTAAGGGAGGGATGTCTGAATATTTATGCAGAATTAATGTTTAGATGCAATTGCAAATCTAAATGTGTGCTTTGGAAAACCTGTGCTTTAGCAATATTTCCCTTAATTCAGCAACTGAAATAATAAGTCTAGAAAATAATTTCTTTGTGGATATACAGTATATAAACCACATAGGCTAGGTCTACTGTATATGGTAACTGAAACTAGGCCTATACATGTGTGGACGGAATGACCCTGACACCGCCCTATATGTTAAACACCAACGTTAGTCAAATGGTAATTAAGGCTAAAACTAGAGTCTATAGCCTAAGGCACATCATCTCTGAACATATTTTCAAGCAATATCATTACACTATAGGCCCAGGCTGAACAGCCTACACTAACTAACCTAGGCCTAATAGTATTATCATGTAGACTACAGTGGTTTTGCTAATAAACCCCATACATAATTTGTAGGACACCTTTCACTTAACATTACAACAACAAAAATGTATTTCATCTAACACTAAGCCTACAGTAATCTCCTTTCAAACTATCTGTTCAAATGCTCGAGCAAAGAGAAACAGTTGCATCAATCTACACTTGCCATAAACATTTTTCCACGATAAACTTAAAATCTAGCCTAGCCTAGGCTTATTTCTGTTTTCTCCGTGGCTTAGATACATTGGCCTAGGCTACATGACATTTTGAAATATAAAATAACTAACAATTTAGAAGAATCCCTATAAATGCATTGGCGGTAGATTTGTGAGAAAATAAGTGCACAAAATGTCAAGTTTATAGGCATATACCTACCTTTTGCCAGCACTCAGTTATAAAGTAGTAGGCCTAGGCATTGGCTACATGTAGCCTAGGCCTACTAGCTTACTTATGCTATACCTAGGCCTAACTAAGGCTAGGCCTAGACATTCAATCGATCACTGCATACATTTATCGTGTATAAAAGACAAATCATCATACAAACACAGACATGCATGCATGCATGCACGCACAGACAGACAGACATACAGAAACACACATGGAACCAATCACATAATTTAATTATGTTTTAATGTCACAATTTTTTACTTAAAATGCAAACCATACATAGTCATCAAACACATTCTGTTGGTTTTATTCCTTATATATATTTTTATTTGTAAAGCGCTTTGAGCTGTTGCCTGTTTTGCATTGTGCAGGATTAAGCGCTATAGAAATTTACATTATTATTATTAGTACAAATTGATAATGACAACAAGAACACACCAAAAATGAACATGTGCACAATAGAAACAGGACAAAGTACCTCATGAAAGAATCAACCACCAAATTTTATCATTGGCCCCCACATTTATGAAATGACCCCGGATTCATTTTGAATTCATCCCTGACATTTATTCAAGATCTAAAATAAGTATATGCAATGGGGTATCAAAAAGAATAATTGTATTGAAGTAATGAAAATATGAAGCTCATTGGACCTAGTGGTACAGAAATATTAACATTTTTAAAAGTTTACATCAAGCCCTGCCCTCTCTTTAATATTCATTAGATGTGCATCAATAAACATCAGAAAACATGAACTCATCGTATAACATCAGTCTGTCAAGTATGACATTGATCCAAAATACCAATATTGCATTTGAAATTGTTTACAGCAAGCCGGACAACTCATTAATATTCATGACACTATGACTATATCTTAGATAAAAGTTGAATTACACAAACATGTAACTACTACCTAAAGCATCAACATATGAAGAAATCTAGGCATATAAGTAGGTAATTTTATTAATGAGTGAGGAAATTGATGTTAAGCTGAATAAGCTCATCTTACTCCTTCTTCACAATTTGTGTTAAAAGAATAGGGTTCATCTACCCGTCTTGGGACATCAGCCTGTAAAGTATGAAGTTCATCCATCATGCAAGCATTGAGATATCGTGTTTACAGGCTTACTACATGTAAAACATGTTAGCCCTACCCACTCATGCATATTAATGAGAATAACATGAGCAGACACCTAAAAACAACAAACATCACAATACCCAGTATGAAGATAATCAGAGGTACCGTTATTTTACATTATTCTTTACGTTCTAACAATGTTAGTTAGCACCACCCATTCATGAATATTTATGAGATGTAAATGAAAAACAATCAGGCTTACCAGCTTACTACTTGTAAAACATGCCCCTTTCTACAATATTTTATTACCTACCTATCATAGTATAATATGCATGAAGACCATCAATTTATTGGCATTTTCAGAACTGACAGGCCACTCACCAATGTTCACAACATTCACATGCACCATGGTTCTTGGCTAAAAATCCTGTCTATCCTGGTCTTTTTAACCCAAATCAAACCAGACACATGTTTTGAATCAGTTCTGATACCCAAAGTTTATAATCATTGTTTACATTAACTTATTTTTATATATGGTCATTTTCACAATCAATGTTGTAACTTTCAGTATTAGCACTGTTTGATCCACAGAGTGCTAACCAAGTGAGATATTTCCTAGATATTCTGTCATTTACTTGACCTAGCTTAACCTAGCTTTCAGTGTTTGACCTCTGTTGACCTTAAATGACCTGCAATCAACACTAAAATCGAAAGCGTTCTTCTACTCACTAA
>JAODAF010124809.1:0-10532 GCA_027574765.1 Molpadia intermedia | reverse complement strand
TATGATCAAATTTTAAGAAATGATGTGTGATTTTAGTATAATAATAGCAGTACTTGCCACAGTGAGTCTGATCTATAGAATAAGGCAAGGTAATTATGTAGTGGTCCATTGTCCACCGTCATCCGGGTCTGATGGGTTTACGAAGTTGTTCGAGTCGATTCTTCCTGGGTGCGACGGTTCTGTTGCCGATTTGTAGTATATGATGTTGCTTCCCGATGGTTGTTCGTATAGTGGTATGTCATCTGTCGTCCCAGTGTGTTTGGCATTAGGGTACGGTTGATCCGCCATCATTCTGTGGTAGTCTTCTATTTGTTTCGGAAAAACGTGTCCCGGGTTTTGCGGCGCTGCCGTTGTTGCTGCTTTTCACTTGCTGTATTCACTTTTTCAAACGCCCTTGCCCAAATTGCGGAGGGGAGGAAGGGCATCCCCATTCCTCCTCCCAAGGTTTGCTAGCTCCCACTGAGCTTAACCCAAAACAAGCTAAACAAATCGCTGTCTATTTGAAGTTGTGAAATGGATTGGGTAGAATTTGGTCGTACACGAGAATCAAACTATTGTATATTAAAACGTGTGGTCCCTTCTTTCAATTTCTTTATAAATTCAGCAGAATCAAAAACAGTGTTATATTACGAACATAAATTACTTTCTTATGGGGCCATAAAACTCCCACCTGCCATTATACAAATCAATGCCCCTGTTGTCACAGCACAATATGATTCTCATAGTAAGTTGACGAATTGGCACTAAAGCTAGCTATTTTGTTTACAAGGCCTAAAATCTGGGAGTGGGGTTGTTAGTGTAGGGCAACCTCATTCTCCGCCCATGGTGAGCACATAATCCCTTCTTAAGTATTAATGTATTCCACAATCCAATTGTTCGTATCCAATCGCCGAACCTGCATGCAGCGCTAAAGTATTAATTTATTATTCGCCTCCTGCTGAAACATTTATGGTTAATTGTATCTTTATTAAAGGAAAACACATTATTAGGACTTGATTTTGTTACATTTAGCGTCACTTTTTTATGGCATTTAGCGTAGGTATATTTTATTACATTTGACAAATTATTACATATAGCGAAGCTGTTTTATTACATAAGGAACTACCGGTATTATATTTAGCGTCGATCGTTACATATAGCAGTGATACAAGAAGCTTGTCGTATATATGGGTAACGGTACCCGTATGTAAAACTTCATATCGAACGTTGCCTATAATTCATATGACCACCGAATTACAGTGTGTCATCAAATCACCATTGGTATATCTGAGGCTCAATCTTGCTCACGAAGGGCACCAAGGTATTGTGAAAACCAAACAACTTAACATGTGAGGTTGATGTCTTGGGGACCCACTTAATATGTCAAACCTGCCAATGGCAACATGTTAGTGTTGACTTTTGTGGTCCATTCCCCACAGGCGAATACTCATCAACATCTGCAAATGCTGTAATACCCATTCTTTTCTGAGTATTTCCAAAACTTTGCTCAATATCTGGGATTGAGGGTAAAATTGGCACTCAACAACTTTTAAAGCGGGGCTTGATTTATTGTTTAAGAGAAGTATGAGAGTCAAACTTCCACAAATCACATTCAAACCATCGTTTGACAAGGAAGTTCGTGAAAGAGATTTCTGATGATTCTTCTCGAGCTAAAACACTTTCATTTGAGACTTAGTATTGGTGAAACAAAATAAGTTCTCTACCCCCTTTGATCCAAACCCATACAAAATAATTGCTGTAAAAGGTACTATGATCACTTCTCTAGATATGCCTGTCAACTTTAAGTTGTGTCATTCAAAACAACAGTTGAATACCTCAGATGAGTTGGTTAATGACCTTCCCCAGAATCAGGGTCAAGAGCGGAAGAAACCTGATTGGTATAGACCATAAAGTTGTCATTGTCAACAGTGGTGGTGTTATTTTGTATATTATTTCTTTCTAGTATTTAAGAGAATGTTTGTTTGAAAGCCCTTGTTTAATTTTCTGCTAGTTTCCATCACCTTTCTAAATTTCTAGAGGCAAGGAATTCAAATATCAAGATATAAATTATCTAAAGTTGAGGAAGGATGTAATATCCAGATATCAAATGTCATACCCCTTTTAAGCCTTGATCATAACTGTCCATGAGCATAGCAACTTGTTGACCTCTAGTTTGACCTTTAGAGAGTAGAGCATACATATCTAGTAATAAAGGATGTAGCAATCTTCAGAGTACTTTCTTTAGATGTTAGAGTCATCACAAGTTGAACTTTCCTTGGTCAGTATATTAACCTTACAATGGTGTCCAATTTAACGTTTTGAATATCCCTGATTCGACGATACCTGCATTTCAATCTGCCAAATGCATTCTCTATGAGCACCCTCCCCCGACTGACACAAGCATTGTTGTGGATATCTGCAGCACTGAGAACGCCATTATCTTTTTTAAGAGTAACAATAAGTCCCTCGAAATATATACAGCTTCCACTGATTCCCTAGCATCTCTTCCCAGCTACTGAAAAGATAAGAGTGCCGAAGTAGCCGTGCATCATGCACTCTACCGGGTGGATCCACAAATATGTAAATAAATTTACAGCCATCTATGATAGCTCAAATTATATTTTGAATTCCACATGTTTTTTTGGAAGCTGTTGGAATAATGTATTTTCTGGGGATCATTGGGCCAGCAGATATGTTGGGATGAGAGATGTTACCAAGTTTACTTGGTATTACTCGATGAGCTGAGCTTTGGGTTACATTAAATTTATCAGATATCTCACGAAAGCTGTTTGTTTGCCATATACCACAAAAAACATCATGAAAAGTTCTACTTTCTGTCCCTAATGCTACTCGCCCACTTCCACGATGTTAAACACGATGTATAACGAGCTCTGGTTGATCGTAGTCACTAAGAGAATCCAAGAAATTCCTGTACATCTAATCTGTGCTACTAGTAAAGCACGAGTTCACCAAGAGTACAATACGAACTTTGTTCGAGCCTACCACGAGCATGCACGTTTTGACTACGAGACAGCACGACCTTTAAACGACCTTAACACGACCTTAATACAAGCTTAGTACGCTCTCTACGCGCTCAACACGACCAAGGCACGATCTATACGTTTTCGATACGTTCTCTGCGGACCCGGTCTTTCAACGGGCCAAAATTGGCGTACCCTTTGGTATATGTGACAAGCTGGCAGTTAAAGCCACTAGACAGCAACATGGCAGACCGACAGCTTACTGCTGACCTGCAATACAGAACTGCTGTAGTCACGGTCGTTACGGCCGTCACCTTCCTCACACGAAGACGGCGGCGTAGGGAAGAGGAGGAGCAACGCAGGCGCAAGATCAAACGTCAGATATGGGTGAGGACGTGGCTCCTTCGGCGGCCGGAGCATGGCTTCTATGAAGCGTTGATGCAGGAGATGGCGCGGGAGGATAGGTCTGGATTCCAGAACTTCCTGCGGATGGATCCGACCTTGTTCCGGGAGCTTCTGGAACGCGTTGGCCCAAGGATTGAACGGGAAGTGACGTTCATGAGGCAACCCCTGGAGCCAGCTCTGCGCTTAGCCATCACTCTCCGCTACCTCGCGACGGGCGACTCCTACAAGGCCCTCGAGTATGGATTCAGAGTCTCCAACAACACCATCTCAAGGATAGTCCCCGCGACCTGCAACGCCATTACGGCAGAGTACAGAGAGGAGTTTCTAAAGGTAATAACATTTGTTATTAGGCTACGTGTTTAATTGGCATTGGCTAGATGAAATCATCTTTATTATTATTGTTATTAATGTGCCGTTCTTATTCAGCGCTTTCCAACGAAATACGGTCTTAAAGCACTGAAAGGTCATTACCATGGCCATTGATCACTTGTTCAACCCACACCACAGTGCACGCCTCCACCAATACACCCCGCCACTTAACACCACAGTCAACATAGGACTGCTAATAATCAGCTAACGCAATGATGACAAGTGATAGGGAACGGCTGGCGACGCCGTAGTTCCAGACCGAAGAGCGAACTCCCCGGGTTCCTGCGAATTAGGAAATGAGTGACCTCACATGTCCCCATACACACCTGGGTGGAGTGAAGCAATTGGTACAAAGTACCTTGCTCAAAAGTACCATGTGGGCTCACAACCTCTGGGTGACTAATTTGATGCCTCAACCATGTACCAGGCCACCATCCTCTCTATTATATAGAATATCACTTTGAAATTTACAATTTCAGTGTCCATCAACACCAGACGAATGGAGAGCGGTGGCACAAGGGTTTTCGGACAGATGGAACTTCCACAACTGCCTCGGGGCCCTTGACGGCAAGCACGTTGCCATTAAAGCGCCTGGTGGTCAAGGTTCTGTGTACTTCAACTACAAGGGATTCCACAGCATCGTCCTCATGGCCCTTGTGGATAGCCAGTACCGATTCCTGTATGTGGATGTGGGGGCAAATGGGGGGTAAGCAAACTTTACCGAATTGTATTTAATAAATTAAGTGTTTTGTATTTGTTTCTTCAGTTGTCTGATGACTGTATTGATTATTTCCCACGTGAATATTATAGCACTGTGGTAAATAAGAATTCATATGCTTTTTTTCAGATCATCGGATGGAGGCATTTTCTCCGACACCGCGTTGCAGGTGGCCCTGGAAAATAACACCCTTGGTGTGCCCCAGCCAGCACCATTCCCGAATGATGACCAACCGATGCCATATTCCATCGTAGCGGATGACGCTTTTCCCCTCAGAACGTGGCTGATGAAACCATACCCACAGAGGAGGATGTCGAGGCAACAGCGGATCTACAACTATCGCCTATCGCGCGCACGACGCGTTGTCGAGAACGCCTTCGGCATACTCGCACATAGGTAATTATTTTACCTGTGCACAGCCAATGTCTATGTCACTGTGTAAACATTTCTATGAATAGGTAACATTTTAGAATTGTACAATAATATATGTATATATATATATACACACTATATATATTAAATAATATATTACTGTGCAATTCCCAAATGTTAACCATTCCTACATCTTTCAGGTTCCGCTTCCTCCTTGCCCCAATGGCTCAGAAGACAAAGAACGTGGAGGCCATAGTGCTCGCTGCATGTGTCCTTCACAATATCCTGAGGACTAGGTTTCCGCGTGCCATCATCAACTTGACTGACCGCGAAGACTCACTGACACACGACATCATCCCGGGCACTTGGAGGGACGAGGGGTGTCTGACTGGGCTCGAGGCTCTGCGCGGGAACACATCAATGCGTGCTGCTAAGGTGGTACGAGACTACCAACTAGCATACTACACTAGTGAAGTGGGCAGCGTTCCGTGGCAGGATGCAATGATTTAGGCAAGTACATGCCATTGTCTTATCAATATGATGTACATGAAACTTGAGTCGTGGACTTGGAAAACCCTAAGAACTGGGATTTGGTTTGGGGGATTTCTTTCAAATAACATGGGGGTATATACATTCATTATATATTCTCCCCGAATTATTTAACCCCCCCTAATTTATTCTGAAGTTCCTTCTGGTTTTTTACTGAGTCCCCCCCCCACAACACACAGTTAACGAGAATGTGATAGTTAATTGAATATCGCTGTAATTCATAACGCAAACAAGATAAGTTAAGTTTACAAACTTTATTGAACTGTAAACCACAACGTTCTCTCAACTAAACATAAAAAACAAAAATAT
The DNA here is from genome assembly GCA_027574765.1 of Molpadia intermedia. Taxonomy (NCBI): domain Eukaryota; kingdom Metazoa; phylum Echinodermata; class Holothuroidea; order Molpadida; family Molpadiidae; genus Molpadia; species Molpadia intermedia. Next base: position 4,850 of record JAODAF010124809.1, on the reverse strand, counting down.
CTATGAAGGTATGTAACGAAGAAAATCCTCATTGCCTGATGTGTCAGTGGCAGTGGTAGTGGCTGCTGTGGCGGTGATGGCGGAGGTGGTGTTTGTTGCTACACCCAGCTGCATGTACTGCGGTCCATGCTGTGGTGTTGTGGGCGGCTGGTACATTGGTGGCCACTGGGGGGCTAACTGCTGTAGGTAGTGCGATGGGCTGGTAGCTGGGGGCGCTCTGTGGTTACCATAGCCCGGTTGGCGCGAGGTGTTGCCGGAGTTGGTGCCGTAATCATCGGGTGGTCCAGGTGCTGGTGGTCGATATCCCATGGACTGTGATGGCGTAGAGTAATTCCGGACAACCAGCAAGAGGTCAGTCTTGACGTCGTTCCACCGCTCTTCCGGGATTCGCCTCATACTGCTGACTAAACTGCGTGCGAAGCTGTCGAGCTCGGAGGATCGGGGAGAGTCAGGCACGGTTATGGGTTGCACAGGTACCTTCTCTAATATGCTGGCGCATATCTGCAACAAAGACAATATAATATGAATGATAGTATATGAATAATAAAATAATAATACTTTCGCGATCGACTTCGGTCGGATTGCCGTTCATAAGCCGATTCAGGCTTCCTGACGAGTTTCCTTTTCTTTCATATGTACACAGACACACGTATACATACACACATTCCTACATAAACAGCATTTCGCACAAATTAGTTAAATTATTATTGTGGTCACTTAAGACTTCATAATAACCCGTTTGACAGCCAGCCTCAGACCACGTCTCCACTTGTTGACGCGGTGCTTGTCACTGCGCTGCTACCAGAGTTGTTCGAGCTCCTGCGTAGATGCTTACTACAGCGGTAAGTGACGTCACCAGGCAAGCATGCCCACAGAAGAACCCACAGGTCCGCATGCGTACTATTCGCTCGTGGCGGCGGAAGGGTTATTGCATATGATCGCAAATTTAACCTTCCAAAATATCAGGAAGATGAGATAAATGACCATATTTGGAATAATACTGACCCTTTCGATGTCGCTTATATCAGACTCCTCTGTCGTCAGTATCTCCGTCGTCTTGGTGGTAGACTTCCCTCGTTCTTTGCCCTTGTCATTGTGAGTGGCGCCGCCGGTGCTGGTGCCAGGTAATTTGTCATCAGCCGTCACTAAGCTCAGGTCTCGTAGGTCTTGTTCACCAGTATCGGACGCCACGCTTTCTGATTGGCTCTCTGCTTGACTCCCCAACTGCAAAAGCAATTACAACATATATATGGTATAAAATGTCGCTTATATAATTATTTTTTTAATTTTCTACTTTCAGATTGCAGCTCAGACTACGCAGGGACAACGATGCAACTCAGCACCAATGTTTGATTGTGAAAGCACACTGCAGTGACCATAGAGAGAGAGTCTCGAACCCGCAACCGAAAGCACAGAGCTCTACCCACCTAGCCAGATGTCCCAATACTACGTCCCTCAGAAGAAAAAAACTTACCGCTGCACCTTGGCGGCCCTTGATTCTGATTATGTGGTCAGTCAGAAAGCTGAAAGTCTGCTTGATCCAAAGCTCCCTCTCTGTGAGCTCGTGCCTTTGTGCCCCAGACCCAGACTTGAGAGGATTGCCCAGCTTCCCGTAGTAAGTGCGCATGCTTGTCATCCAGGTCGAAAGCTGTGCAGCTGCAAGCGAATTGAAAATAACAAACTTAATACAACAAGGCAGGAATGTTAATTCAGTCACAAATAATCCGGAGTTGCAGACCAAATTTATCAGGGCAATTTACAATATAATTTTCCTTCACAATTGACCACTGGTTACTTTTCGCGGCATAATTTAACATTTCCAGCGTGATCGATACTATCACCTAACAAATTGCAATAGGCTTTTTTAGGTGTCACAATTATCAGGCCTGATTTTTTTGGGTATTTTACAGAAGTTTTCCATCGGACAACCATCCTGATTGTGGTTGTCCGAATTGATCCGGTGGCTATCCGAATTTAGGAAGTGTGATTTTCTTGGTTCATCATGGAGACTTTATCTGCAGTGCCAACAAGCTAGTTTATGTATTGGCCAAGCCTATAAGATATGAAGGCATTGGGAAACATATTTCAATTATATAGCTGAAGATACAGGGTTCATTGTTCTGTCTCTTCGAAAAGAAGTACTTGTTCAAGTAAGAAAAGTAAGAAAAACACCAGCATCCATTCCAAGCACTTAATTCAAAAGACATATATTGTAACTTCTGAACAAAGTAAATTAAACTTACGTGTGCATTCATTCCCCTCCTCGTCCTTGTACTCTTTCGCCTTGTCTTCAAGTATGCGGCGTTTGATCTGGGAGAGTCGGTACTCTCGACACCGCTTGTTGTAGAAGCGAGGTTGGTCTCGGTACCATTCGGCCAACTCTTTTTCCTGCTCAGGAGTGAAGGGGAAGGGGACGGTGTTTGGCTTCCTTTTCTTTTTGGGGGTACCGTTGACCTTCTTTTGGGTGCTCTTCGACACATTTGAAGCATGAATGATGCGTGGGGGTGGGATGGTGATGTGCAGGTCGCGGGGGTCACTGTCCTTCCCCTCGTGATCATCCTCCAGATCGGATGCTTGCTCGGAGGCCTGCTCGGATGCCTGATCGGATGCCTGATCGGAAGCCTGAATGGGTGACGGTTCTGGTGCTTGCTCGGATACCTGCTCGCAGGCCTGCTCGGATGCGTCTTCGGGTGCCTGATGGGGTGACGGTTCTGGTGCTTGCTCGGGTGCCTGCTCGGGTGACGGCTGGCATGTCTGCTCGGATGCCTGCTCGGATGCTTGCGGCCTCTTCCTTGGGCTCCTGCGTAACTGGGGAAGAAGCTTGGCCCCCAGGGTCCCCCCGCGTCCCCTTCTCTTGGGTGGCATAGTTCTACTGATGCGGTGTGAATCTGCTGTTATGATGAAACTCGCTGAACACTTGCTGCACACTGGTGGTAGGGGCGACGAGAGTCTGGTTATTGACATATAGCCTATAAACGTCCGTACCACGTGACCATTTCCACGCCATTGAAATGAGCTCGTGATAATCACTTGTTGAGCACGTGATTATCATGACAGGCACGCACTAAGCTCGTAGTAAACTTGTAGTAAACTCGAGTTGAAGTCTAGTCAAGGACGTGTGAAGGACGTATTCTGCTCATTTATCAACGTACTGACCTCGTGTTTAGCTCGTACTAATCATGTACATCGTGAATACCTCGTATTATGTACGTACCGAAAATCGTTCCACGAGGGGATCGCGTGCACTGCACGAGCAACACGTGTCAAACACGATGTATCACGAACACAGCACGATGTATCACGAACACAACAAGTGCATATTTAGCTGACACAGGATGTCGCCAAAAGTTTTGAGCATGTTTAAAACTTTTGGGCTGTTCGCCAACAAGCACGATCTGTTCAGGATGTGTCACGACGTATGCCGTGCTTATCACGAGATTGGTACGTGCTGGGGGCGATATGTCAAGAGCTCAGAAGCTCTTTATACATCGTGTTCAACATCGTGAAAGTGGGCGAGTAGCATTACCCATGCATAGTATGGTAATTCTACACACACACCATTTAGATCTGAACTCCCCAAGGTCAATGTGCCTCCTTGGAACCAGAGAGTTGTGCTACAGAGAGAGCACTTAAACCAAATACCTTTTTGACCACATGAACTTAAAGTGAGATATATATATATATAAATCATGTCTATAAGATGATATATATATATATAAATCATGTCTATAAGATCTGGTTCACACACAAACAAACATCAGACATACATACACTATACAGACACCTCTAAAAAACTTAATTGGAGAGAGGGTCAAAAATAACGTTGGATATAATTGATCATTTCTGTCAATATATGCATCGTTAAAGAGTCATATAACATTGAAAACAAACCATCGAAAAATGGCAGAAATATCGAAATCCTTAACAACTTGTATGCAGCGTTACTATTTCCACATGCTATATAACAAATTTGGAGACGTATCCATCAATGATTGTGAGAGGAGTAGCATTTTTGTGATTTTCAATAATCCACTCTAACGACTAGAAATGACCTTAAAAACGCTTAAATAAATTCATAAACCCCCCCATTATAATGTACACCTACACCAAATTTCCACTCCATCATGCTAAAGATGAAGGAATGAGAGCAATTCTGAAATGTTGACGCACATGTTTTATCTGTCACAATAACTCCCATGCCTTTACAAGGCCTGCGAGTGTAATGTAATGTAATTTACATTTCGCCACTGTAGTCACAACGGCCAGGCCGTCTCCTATGATACCCTACTCCAATCTTCTATGCTGAGCACTAAGAGAGAAGGCAGCAAGTCCCACTTTTTAAAGTCTTTGGTATGACTCGGCCACGAATCAAACTCGGGCCTCCCGGCAGGAAAGCCGATGCTCTTGCCAATGAGCTGACCAGTCGGACAAGGCCTGTGAGTTAACAATATCAACTTTCATGTACATTCATCCAACAACATCATATCATGTTTGGAGACAATCCAACACTTGGTTGTGGAGTTATTTAATTTGAACTTTTTGACCTTGATGCATAATTCCTTGATGTGCATGATAAGAGCATGAAAACCAATAGGGTTCTTGTACTCACTAATATCATACACACAGCAAGTACTGTATGGTAAATATCTGGTACTCTGCACTGTCGTTGAATTATTGCGTACCATATAGTCTGGGAGCTAGTGACGGAAGATTCCACCCCATTTTCCCCAGAAGGTTTGACCCATTGAAGTTACTTAGGGCCTCCCAGCCATTCAAAAAATCTTTGTCAGCTGCGACCCAGTGGGTGGGTCTGTCCCCCAGACCCCCCCAAAATAATCCCATTGGGGGTT
>JAODAF010124587.1:0-10533 GCA_027574765.1 Molpadia intermedia | reverse complement strand
ACCCCTTAATTGCTACTTTGCAAATCGAGTCATTTGGATCATTCAGAGCTCAAAACGGAAGGGATTGCTACTAATTTTTTCTCAACTTTGCCCCTTGTATCTTATTGTGAGAGCGTCCGGGGGTTCTCCCCCTGGACCTCAACGGGGCTCCATCATTGGATCCCGCCAATGACCCCTCCCTTACATAAATTGCTGGATCCGCCCTTGCTGTATGACCAATGGGCTGTAATCGGTACGTGGCCTAATTTGATTTCTTCGATTCCCCCTCTTACAGTACATGAAAATCCTGAACATTGGGATAAGAAACAGCATTATTGGTTTTACAAAGGAACATCACCTTTACAGCTGACACCTAGAAGATGGTGCCATGTCAGGCATGTTTGCCATCTTTCTTGTCTTCCTTCTTAGCTTGGAAAACAGAATCCATTAAGCCTGATTGTGAGTAGAGATATGTACTTCTTCCTTCCGGTAACCATTAAGCCTAGCTACAGCAGGTATCCATTTAATCTGATTGTAGGTAGAGACATAATGTTGTCACTCTTCCTTTCTGAGCTTCATGGATTGGATGGAAACTACAGCTACAGGTGTCCACGAAGCCTGATTGCGAATAGAAACTTAATGTTATCACTCTTCCTTTCGTTTCCTTCATCGATTGGAAAACTACAGCAGGTATCCATGGAATCTGATTGTAAGTAGAGACGTAACATTGTTTTTTTCAGGATACCTGGCACTTCTGCCTTTCTCTGAGTTTCATCGATTGTAAACTACAGCAGGTATCCATGGGATCGGATTGAAAATAGTAGAGACGTAACATTGTTTTTTCAGGATAACTGTACTGTGCTTTTCTGAGTTTCATCGAATGGAAACTACAGCAGGTATCCACAAAGCCGGATTGCGAGTATAAACTTAATGTTGTCACTCTTCCTTTCGTTTGCTTCATCAATTGAAAACTACAGCAGGTATCCATGGAATCTGATTGTAAGTTTCATCGAATGGAAACTTCAGCAGGTATCCATGAAGCCGGATTGCGAGTATAAACTTAATGTTATCACTCTTCCTTTCGTTTGCTTCATCAATTGGAAAACTACAACAGGTATCCATGGAATCTGATTGTAAATAGTAGAGATGTAACATGTTTCTTCAGGATACCGGTACTTTTGTCTTTCTGAGTTTCATCGATTGGAAACTACAGCAGGTATCCACGAAGCCGGATTGCAAGTAGAAACTTAATGTTGTCACTCTTCCTTTCGGGCTTCATCGATCGGAAAACTACAGCAGGTATCCATGGAATCTGATTGTAAATAGTAGAGACTTAATGTTGGCACTTCAAAAGACCTGTTTGCCTTCATTGCTCTAAGGGCTAGGGTTAGGGTCAAATGTGCGAATATCAACAGAATCTACACAAACCATTTTCACTAAATGGTTATGGTATCAATGAAATGTCCTCTTTCAGATGATCACGGCTGTTTTTCCATTTGCTTCTAAATAGCTTCCTTTTCCAAACTTTCTTCTTTGTGGCTTGCAACCTTCCTTGAACCAACTCAACCTAAGGTCCGCTGACCCCTAGGGGGTCCGTAAATGTGTCATGGGGGTCTGTGAAGGCAAAGGGTCCACAGGGGGTCTGAAAAATTTGGGGGTCCATGAATAGTTGAATGAACAATGGAATGAAAGATATTGTAAAACGTAAGAAGTACTCAACTAATTTAATACTGACTATTGTAATATTATACAAGCAAAGGACTATAAAAGTAATTGTGTGGTCAACATTTTGCTGAATTATATAAATTGCCCATGACACTCAGAACAAGTCAAAGATAATTGCCATCTCAGTCAAAGAAACTCAAATTTTCCAAACCTCTTAACTTGATACTATCTCTGATCATACCTACACTCGGGGTCCATGAATATGTTTTCATTGTAACAAGGGGGTCTGTGGATCAAAAGAGGTTGAGAACCTAGGATCTAGATAACAGCGTCATTCTGAAGTTAAACCCAACTTCAAACCCGTAATTCATTCTGGGTGATAACCATCATCCTTCTGGAACAGAAAGAATACTGTAACCATGGAAACCCCAGAGAAACAAAATCATGTTTAATATTCAGCCATACCTTGCACTCAAGCCTAATTTACTTTGATACATTTTGATCATGGAGTGGTCACAAAAATTGTAGATTATTCGAAGACACCCTTGAAAACATTGTCTGTAGTGTAGTTCTCATTTCAGAGCACTTGGAAACCTGCAGAGGTTTTGGAGAACATTTCTCAGAAACTCGCAGTTTGGTACGGTTCTCATCATTTAGTGGCACAGGGAGCAGAGGGTTATGCACATTTTCTGCCAAATTGCTTTTTGGCACACAACTATACATAATTTCTGCTCAGTGTCTCCACACTTTCCATGAAATTATTTTAATAAATAACTTGGATCCCACCCTGGTTAAGTTAGGCCGATTAAGTAAGGGCTACAGGCTAGGTGATGCCTATTGTTTTGCATGCAGGTCTCAAGAATATTAATGAGGTATTTTAAGTGGTCTGCTCAAGAAATGCTTAATCACAACCATGGCCGACTCAATGCCAAATAAATATAGTGAGTAAATTTCTTTCATGTTTGTTAGTAGGCATAGGAGGTTACATTGTAATTTTAAAGTTTTCTCAGCACAGAAACAAGCTGGTTTCATTTAGGTGTCACCTTATACTTTGGTAAATATGTAGGTATCTAATTGCCTTGATTTATATCAAATGTTATAGGCCAGCCAGGTTCAATTCAACAGAATACTGACCCAATTTAGAGATATTATGCAGGTTAGCCAAAGTTTTCAGTATGGAATGAAGAAAGTCTTCTTTACATGGCTAGCTTTAAGTCTGCGCTTGTCCGAGTTCAGTTTTTTTCAAGAGAATTCATGCGCCGTGAAAGGGAAGACTTTAGTTGTTCTTTCATTCAGTTGAGGAGTTTTAATCATTTTATTATATCTTTTGTCTTTGTAACCTTGCATTTCTACTGTTATGTTAATAAACTCATTGCAAAATATTATAGTAGTAAAAATGGTATTATTATAAGGTCGCAAAATGAGATATTTAATCATGACATTTGAAGCTGTATACACTAACATGAAGTGATGCACAAGGTATGATACTAACTCTAAAGCTTCTAAAATACACAAAGTCCATAAAGGTATGAATGCTGTTTGAGCACAAGACACTGGTCTTTACCAAGTCCTCTTTTAACCATGTTGTAGCAGTTGCCCTTATAATATCTCTTATAGTTTAACTGGAATAATTTAGTTCATGACTTTCAACATTTGACTCACTGTTGAAGCTCACCTGTTTAAATCAATGCTATGAATAGGGTATGATGAAAATTTTGTAATCAAATTGTTTCACAAGGGTGATGTTGGTGTATTTTAGATTCATTGAATTTTCCTCTTGGACAATTCACAGAATGGTTTAGATTTGGCTACAGCCCCACAAAAGGGGTAACATCTTTCAAAACATTTATATTGGCCTTCAGGGTCACATACAGTAAACTGCATGAACAATGTTATTCTGATCAATTTAATCTATCAAGGCTAACATAATCTGACAGGTAAAGTTCAAAATGTAGTAAACAAAGAGCTATGGTAGGGTCAGCTGAAAACTTAATTATAAACTGGGAAATGACATGAATTGTATTTAATGGTAAATACATTATTATCATGCTCCTTCACAGATTCCTACCCCATGGGTAAACCTTTCCTCCTAATCCGGAAAACAATTAAGTACTACATATCCCAATAACCTCCAAGAACTAGAGCTGCACCATATGTGAGGAACTTTTAAGCAGCTAATCTTAAATTATTCCTTGGTAATTATTCCTAACAAGTTAATATGAATCAAACCTGTTCTGTAGGTTATTAAGGGTTGATCTTTGATTCAATTTAAGAACAATTTTTCTGAATATCACTTTAATTAAAAAAACATTTCCAGTTGTTCTGCCATGATGACATCACTGTTGCCAGATGCATTGTGTACCATATTTTGTAATCTAAATAGCACTCAATTATACAACCAGCAAATTATTTTAATTGAAAACAAATGGTCATATACCAAGTGCAAGTGAATTTAAAATTAAGAGGTAGGTAAGGGCTTTATCATGCAAATTAAATATAATTTCTTTAAAAACAATCCTACATAGAAGAAATGTAACAATGGCATTTTAACCAAAATCTGTTTATAATACACTCGGCTAAATTACAATGATCTTTTTTCAATAGTAAAAAAAACCTTTTTCAGTGACATTACCATGACCTTCTCATAGAAGACCTCAATCGCACTTGCAGGGCAATGTAAACAAATTTGATCAATTAACTTCAAATTTTGTGAAAAAAAAAAAATAGAAGACACCTTCCAATGCAAATAAGTTGTGAAAAAATTGCTGTGTTTTTTTAATATAAAACTTCTGGCAGAGTTATATGGGAATTGGGAATGTCCAAGGTGGAATGCTACTTGCTGGTCACATAGTGCCATTTGTCAACTGCAAAAAAAAAGGGAAAATCGTTTGTTATGACCAGTAGCATGGAGAACTGGAAATTCCAAACACATTAAATTCACAGCATATTTTAAGATTTTGGTATATATCGCTTTTTATAAACCATAGTTTGTTAGTCAGTGATAGGTGTTCGAATTTACAGGTCTTTCCTATCTTTCAGGGTAATAAAAAATAATTTTTGAAGGAAAATCCAAGTCAGAATTTTCAAACAAAGGTCAAATCATCCAAAAATCAATCATTTTGCCAATGAATATGCAGCAAATTACCTTCTTTTCTAATTCTGAAGCCAAATCCACTTCTTTATATGTTGTGGTCAAATTATATGTTTTAGTAGGGGTTTGTACTTCCATACCCATTTGAACTTCCACGGACACACTAGGCCCTAGACCTACTACGATACAGACTTTAATGCATTCTTGTTTAATAACACTAACCTATGTACACTGTAAAAAGAGATCTCAGAAAAAAGTAGGGTTCATATTTCAGTCTGAAATTCTTAATGTAGTATGAATGTAGCTATGAATGTTATCATCTCTTAAATTAAATGGAAATTAATACACCAAAATTGAAGATCGGAGATCACTGAGAACTGAGAAGTACATTTTAGGCCCTATCAGCAATCTTTTTTTAGTGAAATTAAGTGATGAGCTCAAAGTTTATGCCTAGCCTAGCATAGATGTGACCTGCCGTTTACTACGTTTAGACACTGGTAGGTATTGAAGTGAGTTTACATAATTAGTTGGCCTATTTTCTGTGCATTGCTACGGTGTATGTCATTAGGTAAAATTAAACAAATATTAATGTTTAGAATCCCCGTCTGCTTAGAAAATATTATTTAATAAGAATTAAAACATTGTTTGGCTGATTGAGCAATCACATTTGGTTTCTCTCCGATACTATTCTGTACATCGCCACTACGATATCACACACTCATGACCATATTACTGTAGGGTTCACATTACATGTAGTAGCGGCATTGCGAGAATCACACAAAGTTCACATGTGGCCCCACAAAACACTCAAACAGCCTAGGGAAATCCCCGCCAAAGTTATACCCATCATTTATCCATATTTTAAATTTCCTATGTCCTCGATTATTCTTTGAATCTTTCGTAACATCCCCTGATTTCCCCCAATTGAAGGTCAAAGGGGTCATTGTAATTGGATCGTATTGCCCAGGGACCGGGCCCTGTGTTTCCTTAACGACACAGGTGCTCAGCGAACACGGGAGCATCATTGATAGTTGTAAAGGATAAAATAATAATCTTCCTTTACCTATATAGATAACCATCAAAAGAATGGATGTATACACTCCACGGGACCGTTTGATCTTACCGCTCTACTAAAACATTCTTTGAGGATTTTTATTACCCAATTCATTTCGTCAGAAGTCTTGTAAAACCATTGGCTTTGGTTTTTGAGGGCACCCCATTTCGTGTAAGCCACCTCATTGGTAAATAATACAAACCTCCTTTGTTTGCTAGTGCAACGGATAGAAAGTTATAGAAATGGCTATTTAGACACTTAATTGAACTGACCAATAGCAAACCAAAAGACTAAATCAATTCGATTTCCAAAGCCAATTTACAGTTGTTAGAGCTAAGCCACGCTCCAATTAATTCCGCCACCAATTAAAACCACCAAGCGTTAATGACAAGAATAAAATTAAGCCGCAAAACTCCCAGCTTCAATTACGTGATTAAAAGCCAGCGTATAGATACCGCGTTGTATTCACGGCTAGCCTAATCACTGTGTCATTCGCGGTTTGCTCACGGAACTGTGAAGACCGTCAAAACACTACGTCCAGATCTGAAGCTCGCGACCCGGAAGCCGCACAGGTACACCAGTCAGTTCGCTAAACTCGCGCTGCACTATCGCCTTGTTAGTTTTACATGTGGAGTGAAAGCAGTTGGAACTTGTTTCGAAGAGGGTATACTTTGTAACTTTTGATATTTATATTTCAACTGGAGTTCTTTTTGAATATTATTCTCTTTGTTCAATAAACTACGATGGAGCTGATTAATTTTGGAATTTTGAAGTTTTAAAAACGATTTCATTTAAGGAGTGGACGCGACTTCGAGAAATCCAGACTTATTTTTCCGAAATTATTTTGACAAGAATATTATCATCATGCATCCAGGTGGCGTAGTAGTTATAGGACAAATACAAGGTCCGAGTACTCCCCCGAGTGGGGACACAATGGGGCGTAAAGACACACAGGAAACAAGGGACATCGCCAGCCCAACGCCCGCATTGTCACCGTACATGCACCAGGTTGCGGACCAGCCCGACTCACCAGCTGAAACGCACAGCCCGACAACAAAATGCGAGACCACATCTTTTTCAGTTTTGGACATTTTGGATCCTCAAAAATTTACTGGTAGAGAGAAACAGAACGAAACAATGGTCACAGAGAAACAAAGGATCATAATGGACTCAGAAATGTCGTCATATTTCGTTAACAAATTTGATCCAAGAACAAGGAGTCCGCATCATGTTTCACCACATACAATTGAAGGTAAGACATTCCTCTTAAATAATGTTGCATGTTCCCGATGATACGCATTTATATTTCATCAGATTTGTGTAAAAATATATTTAGAATTCGAAGTAAAACAATTATTGTGAGGCGGATGTATGTCGAATGTTTTTAGTTTTACAACAAAAAGTTTTGAACGCGAATAGCCTATATCACTTTATATCAATGTTTTCTGAAGAACAGGCTTTAAAATAAATATTACATTTTAATCAACTCTAATGAAATGAAATAGTAATTCTAGTTTAAATAAATAAATTACCGTGGATTGTCCAATAATTCAGTTTAATAATCAAGTTTAATTTAACACATTTCGCACATTGCTGCTGAGTTTGTTAACTTTTAGTGGCTATAAAGTTTATTAACTTTTTGAGTTGTAAGGGAAGTTGTTCTTGTTATTGGTGGTGTTAACGATCGCTATGTGTTCCAATAACCTTCTTATCTCGGTTGATTGATCTAATTCTCGTGATAATAGAATAACAATAAACGGTAATGCCCTCAAAATTGATATACATAAATATAAACGAGCGAGTGATTATTTTCGAGTGATAATTAGGGGTTCAATATTCGATTGCAGAATAGGCAAGAATCACACAATGTCATTATTGTGAAATGAGGTATACATGGTGGTACCTTAATGGTATTTGGTAAGACATTTTTTACATAAGAATTGAAAATTGAATGGTCGTTTCGCCCTCGAATGGTAGCTTTATAGGGGCGCATAACAAGTTCTAAAAGTTCATAAATAAGCAGAAAGGGGAAATCTGATAAAGATGTGAACGACAAATTCTAAATAAGAAAATAAGAATATAAGCATGCGGAAGTTACATAAATAGGTGGCAAGTAAAACTAAAAGTGTTAATATATTGTAAGGATTTGAGAACAAATTGATAAACATTTTAAGACGAATTGGGATCTCATATCTCGTATCTACAGTCAGATTTATTAATATTATCGTGTTTATAAATTGTTATATTTATTCATTAGATGTATCACCTTTACCAACAGTACCGGTAACTATTAACATGTTTTTGGAAAGGTTGGAATAAGTACGGTACTATCAGGTTTAATGTAAGAATATAATTCATTTAGAACCAATTAAATATATGGGGAAATGTATCGTTTTCAGCATAATTTAATGTGTTTCTCTAAACAATAATGACATTCTCCAAGCAGTGAGAAAGGGAATAAGATGCTTTTAAACATACAGTATAGACATATACAAATGTGTTTAAAAGACGGATATATTATGCAGTCTAACGGTTCAACTATAGTAAAAAATATTTGAAGCAACTGGGTTGTTCGGTTGGTTCACCCGTTAAACAGCAGTTGTTTAAATTTTAAACAAGTGCTGTTTAACGGGTGAACTGAACAACCCAATTTATACGCTAATGGTAACTTATATTACAACAATAATACAATTTAGCCGCGTTTTCCAATTTGTGAAAAGAGAAATAAAGAAGTTGATCTTAAAATGGGCGAGGGACTCTCTAAAGTAAAATAACGAAACAACAAAGAATGGTAGAGAACGAAAACAACTTTTTGCATTATATGATTAACATAGGTCCATAAAAATGTATAAATAGAAAACATGCGTCAAAAGTGTAATATATATGTAAAGAAGTTTAGACTAGAGTAACAGCCTATTGATTTTAATTTCATATTTTATATAAATATATTTTTATATAAATAACAATGTGAGAACAATATATATGCACAACATATATATATATTATATATATAAATATATATTTTATTTATTTATTTATTATTTTTAAACCTAATAAATAACAAAACTCTCAAAATAATTATATTTAAGTGTAATATAACATTATTAGCCTATATGTTTATATTTATTTAAATTTTACAACTACTTTGGGATTGGGTCGTTAGATCTTTTTGTAAGTTATATGATCACTTTTCTGCGGAAAAGGATTTTTTTACTTTTGCATCATGCGTGGCGTTTATACAGGTAGAGTATACCGGTACTATTCAGAAATGCATACCGTACGACAAAAGTACCGCGCCGACTGAAACAAAATGTGCTGGCAATATTTTTGAGATATGAAGAAAATCATAGAAAGTGAATCCAACAAAACTGTTTGTGATTCTCTGCACTTTATCGCTTTTATTAGAAATGTAACCCAGGATCGAATTCCTCTGATAACTTATCAGAGGTCTGGGTTCGAATACCAATGTGGTTGGCATTTTTTGTGACACTTTTACATTAAGCTTCTATATACTTCCTTAATAACCAAATATGGCGAAGAACTGTAATTTTCAAATATCACAATGATAAGGGATGAAATATATCGCATTATATAAAATGCTAGGATTGTTAGACGCAATTATTTATTACAAAAAGGTTCATTATCGTGGCTCTTTATGTACTTTGTATTGCTGATAGTTATTATAAAAAAAAATACAAGAATAATAGATTTCTACTTATTCGTGTAAGTAAATATATCGGTATTTAAAGCGAAATTCGTAGATCCAACGGCTTTAAGCAAAACATAACTAGATAAGTCAATTTTACTCAAACATCAACAGTCCAATCCATTTAATGTTCTGATAACTTAATGACACGCTTGATAAACATGGCACACAAAAAGCGACCAATTATAAACTTTTAGCGTTAATTCTTTGAAGAGTAGAAAAAAGTGTTTACTCAAGCAATTTTTAGAAAACATTTTCCGGTTCATTAGTGTACTAAGTCGCATATTGCCGGCTGGCAATTATCGCAACTTCCCCTTTGGATTCACAAAGCGTCCTTTATCGTGTATTAATCACACATTGTCAGATTCTCCAACCAATCATATTAAAGCATCTGCTTAATCGTTAACGTGGGTAAGATAAACTAATATTTGTGATTCAAGAGAAAATATGCAAAAACCGTGTGACGTTCGGCACACGATTATATCGCAATAATTTATAATATTATAAATAAAATTATATCGCGGTATTTCTGTTCGTGGTATTGGTTGGGCGGGCCACAACACGATGATGGTGACCTGGCAAACGTCGTCGGTGTTTTGGGATTTGTCATGGATTTTACCACGTGTTTCATCAATATAATCGAAAAGCTTGAAGAAATGGAGGGTGGCGGTCTTCCCCTCACCGCCTGGACCGGCTCTTGAGATAACGCGCATGCGCCATTATTTAATTTTAAAAGTTGAGATGATAAATTGTAATTGGGCTTTTAAAAGTCTAGATATTTTAAGTCTTACAAGAAATGATATTTTGTTCCATAGTATATACTTTTGAATACTTTTTGAAACTATTGATGGTGAAGAATGCAGATATTATATATATATATATATCCACTCTGCTTATATATATGTATCATAATGGAAACCGCACGGCGAAATACTGCGGCCCCACTGGGACTCGACCCCGGGATATATATATATATATATTATATATACTACTACTTCGGTACTTTTTTAAGCGATTTTAAAGTGAAACTCATTCGAA
>JAODAF010124476.1:0-10534 GCA_027574765.1 Molpadia intermedia | reverse complement strand
TGAAACCCCCTGCTCCCCCCCCTAAAAAGAAGAATTCCCCCCCTCCCCCCCCCCCCCCCCCACTGCCCACAGAAAAAAGAAGAAGATCCAAACAAGATTGATGATCCAAACAAAAACAAAATATCTAGATTATAACCCTTTTGATGCCAGCTATTTTTGCACTTCCCTCTTCCCAGTCTTATAAAATTACTCTTTTATCCAAATTTTACAAAGAAGATATGCTCATATGTAGTACAGATGAAAAATTGAATTGACAATTATTTTGTTTTTGTTTGGTGAATTATTAACCATACCAGGTATCATCATTCAAGTACAAAAGGAACCTATGTATTCAAGTTGGTGTGTGTGTCTGTGACACTTGCTTGGGTATACACTCTAAACTCAACTAGGGAAAGTTGGATTGAAGTCATACTCCGTGTATATAATCCACCATAATGAGAAGAAGTGCCCTATACACATTAGGTTAGACGATGCAGAGCAACGTTTGCAAGACTACTAGGCTATAATTCTCTAGAAATATACATTAGTTTAGGTGATGCAGGACAATTTGCAGAAGATTTATGTGAAAAAACATATTTTCTTACATGGCAATATTTTAGCAGACGAAAATTGCCTATTAACGGCGGAAATAATTTACCTTGGTTGCCTATGCTATTAGTACAGTGTGTAGATCATCATAGGGTATCAAGTTGGTACCATTGACCCACTCAGAAAGGTCACTAACACATGTTCAAAAGCTATCTACAAACTAGCTTATTGCCATCTAATAATAATAATACCATTTCATTGGCAATGTACAGAAATATTGAGCCTAACCACTAGCCTATATCCATACCTGTATCATGAAGAAAAGTGTTGACAAAAACATTTTTGACCAAAGGATTTATAATAGTATCGAATGTCTGATAAGTGGACTTCATCATACACCATGTCAACAGAAATGTTGAATGGTGCTGTATATAGCACTAGAGGGTGTGCCGCAGACACTAAAACTACTAGTTGCAGAAAAGTGACTATGGCACCGGCGAGCAAAATGGGACTCAAATGTGGTAATGGTATTGAAATGGTTAAATGAGCCCAAAAAAGCAAAATGGTTTGTAGGGAATACTTTGGTGTACAAATGGATTACATATCACAATATAACAGAGACACCAGAGTAAATGCCTGAGGAGTGCAACCAGTTATAGTCATGCTATGTATTTTTTAAATGATTTGAAAAATGCTTTCATTCTTGACTGTTTTCAAAAACATTATATTGCAGGTTGATTTTGATGAACTGGAAACGAACCTTTTAAAACTAGAAGTTGAGTGCAAAGCATCATGGGAACACTTGGAATTAATATACAACAAACACAACATGACAAGGGAGATATATCGAAAGTAAGTCAATTTAATTGTCTAATATGCGTTCACTGTCAAGAACAGTGTTTATAACCAGACTACATGATTGTTAATGAGGAGGTATCTGGCCTTGAAAGTGATTTATTATTATGGTATACTGAGTAGTTTATCAGCCAATCACAATGCAGGCAACTGGAGAGTCTGCCATTATGCAACTTTTCCACTGTAATTCCGTTGGCAATGCTGGACCATTGTGTGCTATGCTATATTGTGTAACACAGTGTATAGTTTTGTGCTATGTATTATTAACATATTGCATGTGTACAGTTGTGCTATATGTGTATGAGTATATATTGGTCTGTACATTGAACAGGGATTGAATATTGTAAGTTTAATTGTGTGCTATATGAGATTAGCAAACACAGGCAGCTGAAAATGCTGCCATGATAAAAATTTGCTGTGTCCACTGAGACCCAGCAACATATCAAGCTGAGGTACCTCTACCCACAGGGCTATAAGCCCACCTGGGGGTTGAGTTTCTTTGATTCCTTTGGCATTCCGGCTTTCCCATGCTGTTTTGTATGTAACTGCTTTAGTTTGACCATGTGGGCAGACCACTGCAGAACCTTCAGCTA
Source organism: Molpadia intermedia (assembly GCA_027574765.1). NCBI lineage: Eukaryota > Metazoa > Echinodermata > Holothuroidea > Molpadida > Molpadiidae > Molpadia > Molpadia intermedia. Next base: position 8,558 of record JAODAF010124476.1, on the reverse strand, counting down.
CCATGTCATGATATATAATATGTCAATTGTTGGTCAATTTCTTTATAAAATAGGTCCGGGTAAGATATATCTATATAGTATACAAACTTTATGTACAGTTAATATATTTACTGTACAGTATATTGTATTGTATTATATACAACATATAATATATATTTATATTAGAGAAATGGTATATTATAAAATACACAAAATACATATAAAATATATGTGCCATATGCATGGTACATGTATATTATATAATACACAGAATATCTATATAGACAAATATCTGCTAATAAATAAAATTCCTTTCGTTGTGTTTGTCATTGTCGGTATAGTCATCACTCAACCATTCCATTACGACTTGCAGAGTTCAATTGATGACATTTGGGTCTTGATCGAGTTACATCAGGTTCTAGTTCCTTGCTGCAATATATTTGCCAGATGAGTTTGGTAGCTTAAATGGCAGAGGCAGTTGCACATAGAGCAACAGATGCAGATTCAAGTCCTGCTCGTACTCAATATCCCCAATATTTAAAAATTCTTTCCCTTGTTCATGAGTGCTTGGGTCGAATTTCTTATTAATATTGACAAAAATGTGCAAATTCTTTTCATTATATTTATATCTATAGAGTAGGGTAAAATATATCTACATATAAAATATATTTGCAATGATAATACAGTGTATATTACACATATTTTCCACTATTTAAGCCCACCAAGCATTATAGTGGTAGTAAAATGTAGTACACATATTTGTTTCTGTTTCTCTTTCTAGAACCAAAGATTTCCTCACAGACTGTGCACAGAGAATCCTAGTACTAAAAGTGGTTCATGTTCGAGTCTTAAACAGGTTTGTTAAACATATTTCGTACATCTACTCACAGAATTTGTTTGATCCCAGGCAAGTATTGTTGTCACTCAGTTACTAGTTTGCCAATAAGACATACCACAGCCCTACTGAAATGTCTATAAAAACACCAGTGGCATAGAATGCTCCCACACCAAAATACAGATCTTCCAGGTCCTCCCATCCCTCCCCTGAAAACAAGACCTTGCTGGGGACCAAAATTGCATGGAATAGGTTTAAGCCTATAGATGCATATTCTGAATCACAGTGCCACCAAGGTTCACATAGATAAATTAACTAGCTATGTTGCTTGAATATGTAGATGCTAATCCTTTCCCTGCAGTCCCAGCTAGCTACACAGTGAACCCTAACTATGGAGAAATTCTAGGTTTTATTTACAGAAGGAATCTATGCAATCATGATGTTGTGTGTATGTGTGCATTTAGACCTGCAACCGTGGACCAGGATACATACTTACAATCGTGGACACACCTGCAAACATGGACGTCCATGGTTCGAATAACTGTATTAATGGTGCATAGAAGGCTGGTGCTATGTAACATTCTTGCCTACAAAGGTTGGTCCACATTTTGAATGCAAATGGTCCGAACTTGGTGTGTGCTTGTGTGTGTATGCATGGATAAATATCTGCAAATGTGGACTTTGACCAGGATACACACCTGCCAACAGTGAACACATCTGTTGGAATAATTGCATATTTGGCATGTAGATGGTCCAACAGATGGTGGGTCCACTGTTGGGTAGAATAACACCCAAGTCCTCAATAATGCCAACTTGGTATGTAGGTTACCCATTTTGGTAGAGGTCAAATTGCAAAAAGTGTGTAAACTCAATAATGCCAACTTGGATTAATCTCATAGTTGATGTGTAGATTGCCCATACAAGAACCCAAATGTCATTGAGGTCAACAGATGTCATATTACAAAAACTTTGTAAATGGGCAAACTCAATAATGCCAACTTGGGTTAATCTCATAGTTGGTGTGTATGTTGTTATCTTGAGTACAAGAAACCCTTTGTGTTTGGTAGAGGTCATAGGTCAAGAGAGGTCAAATTTCTAAAACATAATTGTGCTAAACTCAATAATGCCAACTCGGATTGATCTCATAGTTGGTGTGTCAGTTGGGTAAATTAAGTACAAGAATCATGTTGTATTTGGTAGAAGTCATAATCTGGTTACAAATGATTTAGTATTGAAAACTTTGTAATGCACTTAATGACATGTATAGGTTATTATAGTGCGAACACAATTCATTTTTGGTTTGGTAGCAGTCAAGAAATATATCAACATTAAACTAGAATTGCAATGTTAATATTTTTATGGCAAGGAATCACAAAGCCTTTTTGGCTTACTGGCTTTTCCTGAAAATCTGTAAAACACTTGAATATTAATAATAAAGTATTACAACGCTGTAGTTTGATGATTTTATTGTCGATTGCAGATCAAAAATGAACTCATAATGCAGTTTTAAGTTTGTCTGGTAAAGGTCATAGTGAAGGGTAGATTTAAGGGTTATGGAGAATTGTTAAATGTCATAAAACTCAATACCAAATGGTGGGCTGCATTATATGCCTTCAAAACTCGATCGACGGTCGGCCAGAAATCTTGACATAGCATGGCCCAATGTGGCTCTTGGTGATGTCATAGCAATCACTGGATACTTCCCTGTCACCCTGCTGGAAAATCTGGGCTACTACTTTAATGTCAAGCCATGCACGAACCTGTAAGATGTGTGTGCCTCCCTCTCTCCTCCATCGACTGACACAGTCGAGTCGGTACGGGGAGGGTGTATTGACTCTTTTTCTAGGCTATATGCATGGCAAAGAAAGATCCTCATATTTTGGTGCATGCGGGATGGTGAAAACCATTAAGGGAAAAATAAGAATTTAATTTTGCTTTTTTAGGTTTCAGAAATTACTCCTGTACTTGGGAATGAATGCCGTTGCAGCCTCGGAGATGAAGCTGAACAGCTTCTGTAACATAGTGAGTGAGTTCGCCTTAGAGTATCGGACCGTCAGGGAGCGACTGATAGAGATCGAGAAAAAGAAAGAAGACCACAAGAAGCGCAGCAAGACAAGAGGAAAGATGATCACTGAGGTATATACTTATTAGAGCTGTATGATGGGTATTACTATACGTAGTCTGTGTATGCCTATACACATGCAGCTGCACGTTATAGAACTATGCACATTCGTTTTCAATTGTTATAAATGAGGTATTTTGTTTCAGTCCTATAATGCATTGCAATAAACATGTGATATCATGCTTTGTTTACACCGTCATTTTGACGGGGATAACTGTCCGGCATCCAAACGTATCCTATAGCTTAATTCTTTCAGTTTTGCCCTATATATGACATAAATACATTCGGATCCTACAAAGTGAGTAAACGTTCAGCTTTTGCTCCATTTGAAGCTTCAAATATAATATTTTGTAACAAGGAAATGGGACACCCCCTCTATTTGTGAACCCCTACATCAAAACATTGTCACTCTTTGTCGACAGAGGGATGCTTTCAAAAGTGTGGAGAACCCTGATGGGGCTTTTTTCTGTGAGTCTAGGGCCTACAGAGGGGTTTAATCCGGGTCTGGCAATAGTAGTCTCTCCATATGATCTATGAACTTTGAAATAAAGAGAGAGAGATAATAATTTACAAATTACATCAGTTTATTTAGTTTTTATACCCATAATGCATTGTAATAGCAATCTGCAGTTTATCTATATGGTCTTTGATAAGAATCTAATCACCATGGTGACTAAACAATATGGGGATACAGAAATGTCTCATGTATTGACAGTATGACCCAGCGATCTCTTCAACTTCGCATATCATTTAAATTTGGCAAATTTCAACTGTCTACATATACATTATACAAGACCATGGTGTTTAAATGTTTGAAAAACCACTACTTACCTTAAGTACTAAGTAGTGTCCCAAATGAGTAAAATATCCAGAAACTTGAGAAAGGCCATGCAATTTCATCACTGTGGTTATGTTTGCCTTGCTCATACTTGAATCATCATATAGGCCTAAAGATTTTTGTCAGTTTGTCACATGAGGATCTTGTCTTTGTGTTTTCTTTCTAGAAATTTCTCAGCAAGGAAAAGGCAGAAGATGCGCAGCTGAAAGCGTTGCTGACAACCCGTGGTACCGCCCCTGGTGATGAAACTCTTAAAAGCCGGACAAGAGCCAGGCCGTCAAATAGTAAGCATTTATCTATAAAATCATTGTTGCTCCACTTCAAATCATAGAATGTGCATTAATTCAGCGAATTATTTTAGATCCATTACCGTTAACCCCTCATGTAATAAGTTTAATACTATCCATTGTAGTTATAGATATAAGCTAATTTTTAAAAGAGATATTGTAAAATGTATTTGCTTGTGAGAGATTGAATAAGACGAGACAGAGGACAAGTAAATAAACAAGTAAAAAAAAAATCCATTTATTTGACAATATAATTAACATATTCTTAACTTCATGTGTCATTGAGTTGTGTGAAGTATAAAAAAAAAAAAATTTGATATTAAAGAACATTTTGTTGGTAAAAACCCAAAGGTGATAAAGTTGTGAGAGGATAACATACATTCTTACTGGCTTAAATATTTTCAAATTCATGGCCAGAAATTGTCCCATAGATGTAAACCTGTTGATTAGGGACAATAATAAAGATATGATAATATACAGGTTATTTTATATGTAATGTTATTCATACATTCCTGTTGAAGTATTTCCAGTGACAAAGTAATCTCTTCAATCAAAATGAAACTGTTTTGAGGTACACATCTATACATACACCATTCCTCCAACCCTCTCCCATCTACCCTTTTAGCCCTCTCTCCAACCTCCTCCTCCAACTTGCCCCACTCCCTACAAACTTTCCCTCTCCTTTAAACTACTCCCTCTCTTTCCAACCTCCCCTACCGAGTTCCCCTGGCGGAACTAACCTGACAACAATACATTAAAATCAAGTTTTCAAAACATGCAAACAGTGATGAATAATGTAGTTACTGTTATACATTAAAATCTACTGCTTCTTGAAATCCTCCGGCTATTAGCAATAATATTTATTGGCTTGGCATCCCTTTGGCCTAAAAGTAGCGTGTGAATTATATGATGATGTGTATTACGTGACCTTGCCCAATGTATTTTGTTACCACACTGCCCCCTCTAAAAAAATCCCTTTAAAATATCAATATATATGGAATTGACATCCCTAACTAAATTAATGAAATAACAAGAGTGATATGTCTTCAATCAAGTTTTCATATGTGAGTTTATCTCGCCAAATGATAAAAGCAGAAAATAACATTAGTACAAGCTTACAACTAGAAACATGGTCAACCTCTCTGTCCATGAGTCTAAATAAAATATAAAATTATCTGTAATTTTATTGTAATGTAGCTTTTTCCATGTATACAACTTCCAGATATATATTACATATTATGAAAGGCCACAGGTTGGATTCCCAGTAGGGTCTGTATTGTTTCACCATGACATAATTCCATTCCATTCCATTCCAATCAGAATTGATGATCAATTCCAATTCTGGACTTGAAAGGTGATTTGAAAAAGTAAAAGAATTTAAATCAATATTTTGGACAGAAATGACTTGATCAAGTACTTTAATTCCACCATCCAAAATGCACAAAGTTGTTTGGGTGAAAGTCTCTTTTATTGGAACAGAATAGCAAGTCAAATTTATCTGCCTTGGTCTGCTTCCCGAGAACTTCTTCTTCATATATGTTTCGTTTTGTAACCTTTGAACTTAGAAATAGTAATATTAATAGAATGTTTGCATAATTCTTCAAATGTAAGGCGGCCGGCATGCATGGCAAAGTCTGATTGGCTGAAGCAAGCAGAAAAACAAAATGCCAGAAATTCTTGCTCATGATAAAATGAAATTTTACTGAGAATTATGAAAGGTATTGACGCATTGTTGATGGGATTAATTGTCTTGCTTGAGGAGAATGAATTACTGTTTTCCCATGTTTTTATGGCATGTTACTCTTGACCCTTGACCCTAATTTGCATGATACAGGCAGAGCACAAAGCATGCAGCCAACAGACATTGAAGAGGATGAACAGACAGAGGAACTGATCACTATGCTGGTGAAAACCAGCAAAGATTCTGCCGGTTCCAGACGACCGCGTAGAGAACGTACCAGGCATTCCAATCGTAAATCATGTGAGTACCACGTTAGATGAAGTTTGAAGTTGAGTTTGAGTGTGAAGAAAGTTTAGTAACAATTTGTCAACTTGATAAAAAGAACACGCTTTGTAGTGTTTGTTTTCAAATTTTTTTTTGTTTTCTTTTCACAATCTGTTTGTGCATTCTTCATCTCGCTCATTTGCACCATTAAATGTTTTGTTGCAATGGCTGATTGCTCTCACTAATATTGCCTATTTTGTTTACATTTTATCTATTTTTGTTCATATTGCTCCCATTCATTACATCATTGGTTTACCTATAATTGGGGGCTCATAGCAAACTTCCTATGTCTGGGGAAGAAAATGAATTTCATCCCACTCAGTACAATTAATAATTATTCTGGATCCAATGTTCATTCCAACCAACCACCTCAATCACCAATCCAATCACCGGATAATACCTCATTTACCTCATTACAAAATAATTATTATGAATGGAAGATTATCAAAAGTGGGGGTGGGGGAAGGGGGGATATTGTACATGCCTGCACGGAATAGTTACTAAAGTTGGGAGTATAGTATACTTGTGCCTAGATTCTGATGAAAGTTATGGGCAGACAAGCAAACCTCATTATTTCCATGGAAACACATTACCATCTATCAATGTAGCTAAGCCTATGGTTTTGTGAAGATTAGGCTTTGTACATGGTCAAATGTTTTGACTAGATCTCAAACTGAAGTCATGTACATGATTTAGTTATTGGGAGCGGAGTATACATATATGAATCCACTGAGTGTCTGAAGAAAGTTATGGGCAACCAAGTAACCCTTGTTATCTCCATAGAAACAGCACAACATATCTAGGGTTAGTGAGTCTCCAGTTATGGAAGGTTGAGTTGAGAACATAAGATACATTTACTTAGAATTTGAACGACAAGCAAACTATCTATGGTAGTGAACCTCCAGGGCTGGCAGGTGTGGTGTTGAACAATCATCTGTTACCATTTGGGGTAGGGACTGTTGGATCAGGTATAATGTGTTTTTCAAAGACACTTTTTGCACTGAGAGAGGCAAATTCTGGTTTTGAGAGGTCCAGAATATTACACCGGCACCTGTGATTTACAAATATAATCATGTTTGCATTCTTTGATATATATTCATCATTTAACCTCCATTCTCACATATATTAATAACATAACCCTTTCCAGCACTTGGGTGTTAAATGCATGAAGAAACTACATGAAGGTTATGACTGGAGGTGGAGGGGGGAATCAACCTGCCTTTGCACTCCTTATTTGTCATTCCTATACTATCATTTTAATATTATTTTCTGGATGAGTACCATACAGGACCTGGAGAGATTTCAAGGTTCATCAATCTGGAGTCATAATTAATCTGAACTTAAACACTAGAAATCAAGGTCACATGAATGCCCTGTGTAACACTGAGTGGGAAACTTTCTTGTCTCAGTGGATGGTTGAAAGTTCTGAAACTGTCTACAAAACATTTGGAGAAAACGTAGACTTTGGTCTAAAAGGGTACATCAGCAATCCAATTCCTTGCAGTGTGTTTCCCTGAATCGATGCTGCCACTGACAAAATTTTAAAATGTTATATTTTGGTCACCTACTTCATTAAACTCTGTGGGGGGTACTTTTGGCACCATGAGGGTACAACCTGCATACTATAGCATATGTAGGGACATTTTTGGTTACAAAACATGTTGAAATGGTCATGTTAATAACCTGAAAACATCAGACCTCACTAGATGAAAGGGCCTGGCTAGGTTCCCTACCTTAATTAAGAGTGTATATGATCCATAGCTGAACAGGGAGTTAGAACATGAAGGTACAGGCTTACTGATGGTCTTGGAGACTAGATCACTGGACAATGAACACCTTTACTGGCAGCATCAGTCAAGTATTATTTCAAGTATTATTTCAAGTATTATTTTAAGTATTGTGAAGCCAGTAGTTTATGTAGTTTCAGTGGTAGATAGTATATTACAGAGTTGTATTCATTTACCTCATGAAGTGCATTTAGCAATGTTTCAGAGCTATATCTACAGTATAAGCAAATAATTCAGATAAACAAACAATTCAGATAAGCAATACAGAATATCAAATAAAACCTTGATTTTATTTATTTTGTTTGTAGTATCATCCCATATTTGTTATAATTAAGATATAACTAAGATATAAATAAAAAACAACATTAGAATGGTTGTGTCTCTTTCATTTCAGAATGAAGTAAAGAACAGGGACCAAAAGTAATTGTATTTTGCCAAAAATTTGTATATGTTTTGTACGGACATTGGATTCAGATAAAAGAGGTTTTAGTGTACTGTGATATTTCTGTTATTATATATATAGTATATGAAAAATAATAAACAAACATTGAATGGAAATAACAATTGAAGGAAGAAGGATGATCTCCTTTGATACTGTTCTTAGGAATGTTTGTGAGTGTATAATTTATGCAGACACAGACAACCTTGTAGTAATATGTATGACTTAAGTTACTTCTAGGGAAGAGAAATTGTGTTATGCAAGGA
>JAODAF010124366.1:0-10534 GCA_027574765.1 Molpadia intermedia | reverse complement strand
ATTCTTGAGCCATTAACCCCCCCTCTTCTCAATTGCCCCCAAGACTTGAATTCCCCACTGAGGGGTCCATATGGACCCCAGTTGAGATGCACTGCTGTATATCATAATCTCGTTCGTGTTGAAAATTTAGCTTAGATCAGGAGGATGAATTGCATCCAGAAAATAAAATAACTTTCAAAGGCATTGTCATCGGTAAATACTGCATGCTTTGAATTTTAAATTAAAAACCTTCACAGTGAAATATAAAACATCATATGGAGGTGTTGCCAAGTCACAGACCATCAAACTAAGATTGGTTTCCCAGAGAGTTAGTTTGGTCATGGAATATGAAGAATTAAAGTTTAATCATTTTATAACAGGCCACCATCGCAGAACACTGTGAATTATTTCTTTCACTTTTCCATCCTTTCTGTCACCGAACTGATATGGTGATTCATCTAATTATGTTAATGGTGGCTATTCAAACTTAATTAACTTAATCAGACATGACTGACCTTTTGCCCTACATTATTTGCCACTAAACTTGTTAACAGCTCTGTATTGAGACATAGGACGCTCAAAATTGGTAAAATCATTAAAAAAAATTGTAAAACGGCAAGATATCACTAGAATCAGCCTCAATTGCTATAAAATACAATTTACAATATTATACAATAATCTAAACTAATTTACGGATTTAATTTAATATATGATACATGTTTCAGTATACAGAGAAAACACAAATTTCAGTTCAAACCAGATTAAGATATGTAATACCTGTATATACAGAGTACGTCCAGTACTAAGAAAAATAGCTCCTATTAATAGTAACAAGACAATTAAATTAATCAAACAGCATAACACCACTTAATTTAGACTACTGTATCTCAAGATCTCAAAATTTATGGAATGCATAAATGACCTTGTTCATGGTATATACCTTGCATTCAAATTATTCAACAGAAATACAGTGTCTACTACCCCAGAAACCATTTCCAAGATAAGTCTAAAAAAATATTTTAAAAAATCTCACCAAAAGCCTTGATGCCTACCCACAACATATTATCTCAACGCAAATACTGCTGAAGAAGCTGCACACGTTGCCATTACCTTCTCTCAAGTAAACAATGTGTATTGTTTGAACAAATAATAATTGGCCATATCAATCATCACTGGATATTTTTAAATTATTTGTGCAGTGACCATCAATATGTTGTCTCAATTGATGGTAATTCTTGGCAAGAAAACTACTCCACGTCGTTTACTTAAAGAGTTCTTCTAAAAAAATATAATAGATTAGTGATAGTTTGTACATTATTTTGATATTTACAGCATGCTATGTACATTTCAATGTTAAACAGACCTACAGGCTAGTATATTCACAAGAAACGAATGTTGGCCGAAATAATGCTTATTCCCAAGTCATCCTATGATTCCAGAGATGCTGCACCTGTTACAGTGAGCCTACACTGAAGTGTAAGATATGTGTTAAGACATCAATTGAAAACAATTTGATGTTACTCTATTAAATACACAGCCATTAATATCAAAGTGACCAAAATAAATATAATACTACCTAATACTAACAGGGACGACACTAAGACACATACAGAATTAAGTACAGTATGTGAGCCCAAATTTATTGGTATTTTCAGAGTTAACTCACCCCAATCTGTAAACCACCTTTGGGAGGCATCTTTCAATTTAATGAAAGCCTAAATGTATCTAATAAAACAACAAATCAGCAGCATACATAACGTTTCGTTTAATATTAAGCAGCAAACTATATCACATGCAATGCCTGTCAGCTTTAATTATGAGCACCTGAGTCCCTGCTTACTACGTTGAACTCATCTGTCAGGGTCAGACCAGAACAGGTACTATAGACCCTCACTTTCCTGGCCCTATTACCCATGATTCCTCTCCATTTCTAGATTTCAGATGAGTTTAACTTTGTAAGGAGGAGACAGGTAAACATTAGTGAAATAAAAGTGTACTGTTCCATGATACTTGTTTATATCCCTACAGGAATTATTTTACAGAATGTGCAAGCTGCACAATGACTATGACAGAGCATCTAGAAAATTCCCCAGATTTCATAGCACAGAAGATCTGGCAAAATTTCCCTAAATGTCAAATGAATTTGATCACGTTTCATATATGACAGAAAATCTGGAAATAAAATCCCCCGATTTCACATGACAAAACATCTGGAATATTTCACCATGTTTCATATGACAGAACATCTGGAATGATTGTCCCAGATTTCATTTGATAAAGAGAGCATCTGGAGAATTTCACCAGATTTTATATAATACAATATCTGGAAGAATTGTCCCAGATTTCATATGACAAAGAGAGCATAGATGGAATTTCCCATGATAGTTCCTAGCTAAGTACCATATTTATTTTGGCCCCTACAACCTACCTAATTTTACTAGCTACATACCAGATAAGCATGCTATTTTTGCATTCAAAACTTGTGACCATTTTATGCTTTTAATGTCTTCAATGCCCTCTCCAAATTGGTATGATCAACCTCACTCCAAAATAAGAATTCTAGTTTCTCCCAAATACTAAACTCATCTGGGGTACCACTGCAGAGCTTTGCGGCCAGAGTACAAGTCACCTCTGTTCGCTTTAAAGCAATCACCTGCTGAAGTTGATGGGCATCCAAATCTGAGCTTGAATCGCTTGAATCTGAACACAAATTTTGGCAAAATGTCTTTGCATATATTATCCACACAGCCTGGTCGCAGGTAATCCTATCCTCTGGGTATCGTCGTAATAGTTCACAGACTAACGTCATAAACATTCTGGAATAGCTCGACTTCTCTGGTAATGGTGGTAAATCATCAGGAGTGTAATTACGAGACATTAGACTCGTCCGTATTGAAAAAGGATTTGGTTGATGGAGAAGCTGATAAATGAGAATCCCTAGATCAAATTCACAACATTTATCGGTCAGATGACTCACCACGGAATTTCGCCGTCCGCTGGTTTGAGACGAGAGTGTGCTAACGGTTAGGGGGTTGAAGATCCAGATCTGTGGCCCTTTAGAAGCTTTAAACACCGATTCTGGTTTCAGACCCTCTAGGGATAATTCTGGTTCATGTTTTTGAGCATGGGCGACACCTTTACAGACCTGTAATAGCATACACCAAACCTCTTGTTCATACTGGGCCTGTCTCGGAATGTCCAGTCCTTTGTTTTCCTCGATGAAGTGCACAGCGGAGCTGATGGGTATCTGACTGGTTATAACAACGACAGCATCTGATTGGCTGGGGACAGAATCGGGGGAATCTGTCTGGCTGGCCTCGTCTTGAGAGTCGTTGAAGAGGTATTGTAGGAGAGATGCCCTGAAGGTGTGCACTACATTCAGCATGTTTGGGTGCGGAGGGAACTTCTCCAACTCCTGGGAGGCAGCAAATATCTTATCCAGTTGATCTTCATGCAGGAATACCTGACAAAGTAAATAAAGAGTGTTAACATAAAATCATATACAGGCATGGCTGAGCCAATTTTCTCTAAAGGGAGACAATCTTTTATTATTAAAAGGGTGTATAAATAAGATTCATGGTGGGATGGTCCCATTAAATATATGTAAAGATTCCCATTGCCATTTTATTACTGAAACTACACAGTTAGATATTTGCTTCCCAGAGCTTCATCACTTTATTGCCACTGCCAGACCTACATGTATCATGTATGTCCAGTAATCTAGTCCCCAGTATTATCATTAAGTATGTAGTCTTGTTTTATTATCATAATAATAATCTACTACATGTTTTACAGAATAATTTCGACTTAACATGAGGTGGATGACCAGTATTAACCAATCAACATGCAGTGATTTCATGTGGTATTTGAAAGGTCAATAACCTCCATTCTGATAAACCAGAATGCACACATTGTGTGTGGTTCCTTGCTGTGCAGCATTCAACTTGACAAGTCACAACAAAACAACATTGGCTTTACTTTTGGTTGTAAAGTGCAATTTCAATATTTTGAACTTTGACCTCATTAATATTGATGATAAGAGCACCAAAACAATAGGCTTCTTCTACTTGACTATAACGCATTTATATACTATATAGATGTGACAAACATCCATTATTTACTCTTTGAGAAATCATATTTACAAACCATCCCTGCATCCTCATAAATATGCATGATATCAAAGTTAACAAACATCACCAAGAACCCACTATCAACAAACCACTTCATATTAAATTTGAAAACTGCTTTTGGCTGCTGAGTTAAGACAAATGACCCTTGAACCCATGGCCTCATTAATACCCATGACACAAACACCAAAACCAATAAGATTCATCTATTCACTATGGGGCATCCATACCACTAAGTATTAGAAACATCCAACATTCCCTTGTTGAGTAATCGTGTATATATACACTATTTTCAGCAATATCGTGTTAAGCCCCACCCCCTCATAAGTACATGTATGCATGATTTCATATTTAACACACATAATCGAGTACTGCTATCGACCAATAAATTCATACCAAAGTTGACCAAATTGTGACACTTTTGAAAATTTTGACCTCATGACTTCATTAATAATATGATGTGAGCATCAAAAACAATAGGTTTATCTACTCACTAACACTAAACAGGATAGACTAAATAGTTGTTCAGCAAGTAAGTTAGAAAGTGCTCTCAATTCTCAGTTTTGAAATAAGTTGTTCAGTTTCTAGAAATAGGACTCACCATTAGACAGAACTCCTGAGGATGGTCCTTTAATTCAGCTCGGAAACAAAATGTTTTCTCATCAGGAAACATCAAAGTCCTCTCATGAACAACAAAATCTTCCCAGCCTCGGCTCTCGAACATAGCCTTTTCTAGGGCAGGCATGGTATAGAGTTGTCCTGCCTGAGTTAGAGTGTGGCACTGTATAGATTGAATCTGTTCTAAAATACCAACAGTTCCTGAGAGAGGAACAATCAGTTTATCATCAGAGGTGCCCTTGAAGTTAATCTGCTTTACTTCCAGATTGGCATACCCACTCTTTGGCAGGCCAAACTGATCTGACTCTGATCCAGGGGGATTGGCTTGGATGAGCCTCACTGGTCTTTTAGGTGGGGCATCTTTGTCACTGGTATCACTTTCAACTTCTGAGTTCTTCTTCTTCATGGCAGATTTTAATGGGGACAACAGAGCATTTTTTACACTGTGTGATGTTGCTTCTGAGTCAGAGGCTGAGCATAGGCCCAACCTGGATCCACTTTTGGAATCCTCATCTGGTGTCCTCGGAGCCATCCGCTTGGTGGTTGATGGGAGGTTCTCAAACCCTGTTGTGAGACTCCTTGAACTACGTACACGGCGGCGAGGCTTGGCAGGTGGGTTCTGGGTCTGTTTCAAGAAAGCTGAGGGTAGAAAAAAGAATCAGTATAGTAGTTTGAAACTTAATTATATAACATGTGTTATGCAAATTATGATAGAATGCAAAGGGATTGAAAGGCCTGCACACAATTCAAATTTGGTAGGGAGGATAAGGAAATTCATTCAAAGTGTTTTATTTAATTAAACATTCTGCAATTTGTTTTTACTTCCTTATCATGGAATGAAAGGCTTTTAGCAAACTTTCATCTTTCACATCCAAAAGTGATCACCTTGTCTACTCTTGTCTTCTCTTTGTAAGGAAGGCATGGTTCCATTCTCAATGATGTGTAAATTGTATACACGAGTATAGAGAAAGAGTCCAATGACAGAGCTAATGCAATCCTCTTCAGATGGGTAATACGAGAAGGACTAGCAGTTCTTTCTATGCATCGAGTTTGTTTTCAAATCATGACACATTGATATTAACAATGGAGAAAATTACAAATGAGGAACTTACCCAAGTTGACATACTCTGGTGTTTCATGGACAGTCTCCCTCCTACGTCTTTGAGACCTGGTCCTGGGTGGGGGTTTTAGTGGGCAGCTGGTCACATCTTGGATTATCTGATCACTGTTGTTGGTTGCTATTCTGCCACCATCTCTTTCTTTCTTCTTTTCTTTTGGAACCTCTATTGGTTTTGAAATGTTGCTCTCACCTGCTCTTGGTGATGGCTGTGAACTACCATCACTTGATGAGTTGACCTCCCCCGGTGGTTGAGGGGCCTTCCTCTTCTGAGCACAAACACAATCTGCCATGTCATTGTTTCTTGCAGCAAGATCATCATCCTGACCTACATAGCCTATGACTGCCGTTTCCTGGCCTTTGTAAGCATTTATGACTTCCATGCGTTCCCAGGAATGCCTCTGGTGGAGTGGATGGGCTTCATCTAGTTTTTCCAACCACTGGGTAACTATTTCTGTATTGTACTCTCTCTCTGGACTGACTCCATCTTCCTTCCTTTTCCTTTTCTTCCAGAAGAGCAGGGATTTCTTTTCTTTTTGTCTGCCTTCATGCAATGGACTGGGAGAAGGAGGGCTTTCACTCATATTCAGCTGATGTATTAGGTGTGTTCTTGGAGGTGAGATCATTGGTTTGGGGGCGCACTTCCCTTTAACAGCTGACACATGAAGGTTTTGTTTTTGTTTTGTTCGTTTTTCTTTAGATATCTCACTTTCACCAGGTTTCCAATCATTTTCCTGTTTCATATCATCTCTATTTTGCTCTTGGCTACAAACAACCTGATTGGACTTCATATCTGTCTTTACCAACTGTGTTTGAGGTTTCTTGTTCAAGTTAAAGTTATTGCCCTTTGCAGCATTGGCACGATGGTACCTAAGGATACCTTCATGTAGCTCCTTGGATAAACGACGAGATGTCTCAGTCGGTGGGGGAGGAGGTGGTGTTCGTGGCATGGTATCATCCCTTGAAAGTCCAGGAGGCCTAGGGGCTGTCCTTTTAAGTTTACTTCCACATGGAGGGGGAGACTGGGGTAATACCACATTACCCTCCTTACAAACCACTGGATGTGTCTGTGATCTGGTCCTTCTGGGTTTTCTTACTGGGAGTGGTGTGGTATCATTTTTGACATCCACTGGTACGGGGTCTGGTTTATTTTGTGGGTACCTAACAAATTCATACTCCTCTTCATTAATGCCTTCTCCTTCAATTAAACCATTGTCCTGAATTGCTGCTTCTTGATCCTTTGGTTTAAGATAGTACTGATCTTCATGACCCTTTTGGTTTTCTTCAGATCCAGATTTAACAGACAAATGTCCTTTCACAGGTTTATTTAATTGCATAGCTTCATAGTCTTGATCAGCCAAAACTGTCCCTAAGTTGTCATAATCTTGATGCTTTATAAATATTGGCACTTTATAGTTCCCTGAATGCCTGTTCTTTGTCTTGTGTTTTTTGTCATCGTGTAGGATAACTGGGAATGGTGGTGGAATGACATTTTTGCCCTTAGAAGTTATTTCCTGGGATGCCAAATTCTCTTGATGCATTATTTCATTAGAGTTACATGCTATGCTGGTATCACCTGTTAAGTCACATGAGTTGAAATTTGGCAGTGGCTTGGATGTGTTATGGTTAGCATCAAGTGGCTGATGGTTTGCACTCTCAAGTGGACCTACCGTGATGACCTCATAAGGTAATGCCTCTTCGAAAGATGGTGAAATGACTTTCTTAGAATCCATACTTGGTCCTACCACTAATTGGTACTCATCTGCAGTAGGTATTTGAGAATTTATAGTTGATGATATTAGCCCCTTGTCTCCATTAGTCACAGAGGTATCAATACCCCCTCTAAATGCTACTGATTCCATTATATCATTTGCAGCAGTTGTCTGAGTGATTCCATTTGAGGTTATCACTTCCCTAGTACCATCAGCTGAAATTATAGTGATGCAATCTGGTACAAATGATTCCAAGGCAAATCCAGGCTGATCAGAATTACTTTTCCTCTTTGAATCAGTTCGTATTGGCAATGCTGGTGCTGCAGAAGAACTATTAAAAGAGCTTGATCTGGTTTTAGAGCCTGCATCTGATTTAACTTCTCTTGATGAGGCCGAGGATGCTGGTGATTTATTGCAAGCTCTTTCAGGAAGCTCAGGTGATTGTAATATATTCCTCTTTCCTTTCATCATTTCATTTGCTTTGATCTGTGAACTGTTTGAACTACTAGTTTTTGATATATTGTTCCTTTTCTGTGACACTGGCATTCTCTCTTTGCCTATGCAACTTTGTATTCTGTCACCTTGAGAGAACCCACAACGTGAAAGTGGAGTTTTTGTTTGTTGGGGCTTATGGATGTTGACACCATTGCCACCAGAAGTCAGAGAATTTTCCTTCCTTCCTGTGTGCTTCAATCGGCCAGCAAGTTTTTGAAACTCGAACACCTGTAGATTGGTTTCATTCCCTAAAGTAGCAGTAGAAGGTGTGCTGGTGGGTCTTGAAGTCTGTCTTCCTTGCCTCCGATATGATGCAGCATCTGAGTGGGATCTCTGGTTGATCCTACATGTCTCCAAAACAGAGTTAGCTTGGTTATCAAAGTTTTCTATATTTGCATCTGTCGGAAATATTGCTTCATAGACACTTGCATCATATGGAACATGATATCCCATACCATTAACACCAAGCAGTCGACTAGTTGGGGGAAAGTTATTAATTGCACTTTGTAATGGAAGACCATTAGGTCTGATATTGATGCTAGCTTGCTTGGGCTCCATGATAATTGGTTCAGTTCTATTAAGGCAGCCTCTGCCTTTTGGTAAAGGCTGGTAATTATTTGTTTGTGAATTAGTCTGCTTATTTCTCAACAAAGATTTCTTTTCTCCTGTATCTGTGGTTACTGAAACTTGAGGAGTGACAGATGGCTTTTGAAGTAGCTTAGCAGAGTTAGATGATGTTCTATCATCACTATTTGCCTTCACCCACACTTCTGTATTAGTGCTTGATCTTGGTTGATCACAGCCTTGCCTTCTGGAAGGATGATCATTTGATGTCATACTTGGCTCAGGCATGTCAATTGAGTGGGGTGAATGTACTTTAAAACAATTGATACAATAGCTTCATAGAAATGATAATTTTCTCTGTGTGGAATTAAGATTGTAGACACGCTTTTTGCATTGTCCAATCTAAAAATTGGTTTACTTACTACTTTTTAGAAATATTAACTCAGATGTATTTAAATTTGATAAATAATTTGGTTCTTATGTAACTAACATTTACATTGCTTGTTTATAATTTTATGTTGCAAATGTGTATGTGAAAAGACAACCCATCTGCACTGGTCTCGAGAATGTAGGCCCATAAGGAACATAAGCCGGAATGTCGATCATAGGTTGCAGTGGGGGAGGGGGTGCAGTTTCCTGATAATCAAAACCGGGAGCTTCTGATCAATGGTATTTGTATTGGCAAGTTTTCCCCCCACCCACCTGACCAGAATATACACTGTATACACTGTTGGGCAAACTAATCCTGGGTGTATATGTGTCCAACCAAACAAACTTTGGCCGAATTTTGTGCAAAGTAAAAAATGTTCGGATCTTATATTGGTTAATAATTTTCACAATCATGAGACATGTGGTTGGGCTCATTAGCTCGGGTTTGGTTAAAAGTTTGCCTGATGTTTTATTGTATTGTGACTGCTTATTAACATTAGCACTCGCCAGGTTTGTCATCATCGCTCATTTCCCCCGGAAATAACATTTTCTGAGAGGGCAATGAAAGCTTACCCTCACAAGATATTTGCGATATTTTTTCATCATAATCTAGGATTTGTATTTCAGGAAACACATGATATTGTATTGATGACCTAACAATGCAGCATTCAAAACTATTCAGTAATAGAATAAATTTCAATAATTCATCAGCTTGTCTTAAACTTTGATATTTCTGAAAAATTTGACACGAAATGATGAATTATTATCCGATTTCCGTGGCAGACCTGATTTAATTAGCATATATCTGGTGTGAATATCATAGAGTGACAGTGTTTTCTTATTAACAACGAAGGTAACATTGGTTGGGACATGTTATGCTGTAATGACAGCATAAAACAAGGAAATTTATTAACAACCATGTGAATAAATATAAAATCTCAAATATGGTGTTTATTTTCTATTTATGGGGTGTTTTTATACCAAGCCATTAAATGCAGTATCAATTATTAAAACAATGTGTCTGGAAAAAAATATTATCCTAAGAGTAAGAGATTTAATTCCTAAACCCAAACCCAAAAATTGAATCAATAATTTGACAGTGGTACAAAACAAATGAGCATTGTTCTAGCCCTTTTTGAGTGAGCCTGGAATTGGGAGTGGGGTTAGGGGATGGGGGACAAATGACAGTAGTGCCCATTGGTGGGAGGTACTGCTTTCAACCAATGCTGAGAATTTATTTAGGGCAATCGACAGAGTTGCAGAACTCCTTGCCATTGACTCAACATGTGGTGTCTCGTTGGATGGATCATGGCCATAAACCCGCTGACACGCGCAGGGCTTTGAAAACCCGCATTTGCCGATGTCACCTAATATAAAAATTATGATCTGTATTGATCACTGTAATTTCTTCAGATCACTCACAGGGCGAGGCAAAATGTTCTCAGTTCGACGGCAAACAGTGCACCGTTAACGGAATAATGCTACAGTACACC
>JAODAF010124145.1:0-10537 GCA_027574765.1 Molpadia intermedia | reverse complement strand
CTTTAAGGATTGAAATAACACTAAATCTACTAAAGGATGAGCTAAAACATACAAAACAACAATAGCAGCACACTTATTAAAAAATAAAAAAAATAAAATAAAAAAAATAAATTTAAAAAAAATAGCTCTAATAAACGTGCATGGTTTTGTGTTTGTCTTCATGCAGTGCGCTTCTATTAGAATGAATACGGTATTAATGAGTGGGCACTGCTAAATGTAACACTTTTAAAACATTAATAACTGTAGAATGGTTTGTTCGATTTTGTTCATTCTTAGTACAGTATTATGATTTAATTTATTTTAAGGATAAACTAGGTTACGAAAATCATCCATCTCATTGATATGTATGTGTGGCTCGGCAAATAAGTTTATGATATAAATAGCTTGTAAACATGATATCTCAATAACAGTATGAAGGATGAGCTTCATAAGTGACAGGTATCTCGATATGGTTAGGTATGCCCTATTGTTTGTCACAGTAATATGAGGCTTAATGTAAAGCATTATTTATATAAGACATCAACTTGCTAATGTTCAAATATTTTAATACTTGGTATGTTGATATTAGTTGGATGTTAGGTTTGTACTCAGGTTACAAACTGTCATTAATATACATGAGTGTAAACATGACATCTCAATAATGACATGACATCTTATTAATGACATGATGAATCAACATACTTGATAAGGAGATACCACATGCTGTAAAAACTTGCTCTATTGTTTTGTTGCACATATTTTTTAACTCACAGCTACAGGCCTTTTAAAGTTATGGGAGTTATTGTGGCTGTTTGGGTGAAATGTGCACCAACTTTTTAGACTTGCACTCATTCCTTCATTGTTAGCATGATGGTGTAGAAATTTGGTGTAGGTGTACTATTAGTGAGTGCATGGATAGGGGGAGGCGAGGTATTAGTATTTGTGCATATTAATGTTTGTGCAGAGCCTAGCCAAGTATATACTTGGTATGATGTTCAATTTGATGTACAAGCTTGTACATGCTGATGTTACAAATTTAAAATCTCATTAATCGGCTAGGGCTAACATGTTCCTGTGTTTTAGTTTGTAAGCATTATATTTTAATAATAAGATAAATTAACTTTACACTTGATATGTAGGTGTGATGTGCTATTGTTGCTCTAGCTTATGTATCTTAATGTGTGGGCAAGGCTTAGCTACCCTAAAACATTTGAAACATTAATATCTTTACAACATAGCTTGTACATGTATACTTGATATCTTGTTAAATAATGACTTTATGATCTTTCTTGTTTGAGTGTATGTACCATAAATATTTGCATCTGTATATACATAATTGACTGCTGGCTCAGACTTGAAACACCTGTCTGAAAATGTTTATCTAGAGCCAATGTATCATACAAACATAGTGTAATCTACAAATGTACACAGACACACCTGGTGACTAAACGGGCTATTTGAACATCATAATTTCATTATAAAAAGTCAATGGAGACTGATTATATTGTCTCTTTTTTTATTCCTAGAAAAGCCTACAAACAACTTGCCTTTGCCTAAATGTGCATGCAGAGCCAAGGGTTCCTTTAATTGTTGGTGGAAAGGAAATGCTAACTACAACCTTCCAACGCTGTATCAGATGAAATTATCTGAGAACAATCCTTCTGAGTAAGCACGTTGTATTCACCTCTCCCTCTATGTATGCTACTATTTTGTGTTTGGGATATAGGGTGGCACGTTTAATGGTGCTGTACCATGGATGCTATGGTGAAAAAGTAGGTTACCATGCATGAGGCACTAAGTATGTGGCATATAGCAATATTGGGAGGTGGGTTTGGTTTTGTTATTTTTGATTCCTTGTTGAAGGCAGATGGAATCCATGCAATCATGATGTCATGTACATGTGTTCTTGTAAAATGTGTAAAAACGGGGACATTCGTATGTATACACACTGTACACTGAGGATAAACTGCCAAGTGGGGATATCCCGGCCAGTTGGCAATTACCAATTTGGTGTAAAATCAGAAAGCAGCTTTCCAGATAGTACCCCCTCAACCTTACAGGGAGCTCTAAGTTTATCCACACTTGATAGTAGTGGAAACAAATTTATTGTGTGTAATGCTTGTGCGTGCTGTGTAAAACAGGGATAAAAGTAAAGAATTTCACTTGATTTAGCTTGTAAACACGGTATGTCAAAAACGACAAGTTGAATTGATGACAGATTTGGTGTATATATTTGTCATAGTGAGTAGATGGTCCTTATTTGTCTTGGGTGTATCTCATGAATATTAATGAGTGGGTATGGCTAAATCTAAAATTCAAAAAATGTTAATATCTTGTAAAATGTCTGCCTGATTTGCTTCATGTTTACTATCATGATATATTATAGCAGTATGAAGATTTTGTAGAGTGTAAAACTTGAGCTTGTTAATGATTAATGAGTGGTAACATAAATTTTAAATTGATATATAGCTTGTAAACACGGTATCTCAAGAATGTCAAACTTGGTGTATATGTTGAACATAGTTATTGTCTTTCATATATCACATGAGTGGACGGGACTAAATGTAAAATTCTGGTAATGTCATTATTTTGCAAACACTGTCTACAATTTGTTTCATATTTGATAATAAGGTATAGAATGGTACAGTAGTATAAATAAATGATATAGTGTAAAACATGATCACATTAATGACAAATTGTCTGTGACCTTTCTAATGTTAAACTGTGCTCCTACTTTACAGTAGTAAATTCTGTAGGCTATATATAGTATCCACAGACAAGAATTTTGTGGTCTTCAGTACTTGACAATGCGACTGACCTTTACTGTAGGGTTTTGTAGGGTGCATGGAGTTCACTTTGGTATACTGATAAGATTGTTGATACAACTAAGCCACTGTGCTGTAAGTACCTGTCAGTGAAATCCATTAATTTGATGTTGGTGCCTTTGTATCATTATTTGTTCAGCTATCATGTTTGACATAATTTCTTAAAAACAGACAGAAATTGAGTCAATTGCAAATATGATGTTAAGTGAGATGGACACTGAAAAATGCATACACATGGAGATATTTTTAGCGAGCAGATATTTATTCTGTTTGAAAAAGACAGGTTTCACTGAGTTTCTCATAAACTTAGTAAACGAATCAAGCACATGTGAATACCGCTTAAATTTCTTTTGACAACCTTTGTTGTGAACTCAAGTGGCCTCTGATTACGTCCAAAAAATTGAGGAATGGCATTTCTCGATTTTCAGGAGACCCTTTTCGCTGACAGCCCATTAATCAGTCAATTTGACTATTGTGATGCCACATAGAATGTTGCTTGCTATAACTATTACACCTGTCATGCCAGGACGTTGGCACATTATATCCTACCTGTTACAAGTTCTGACGCATTACAAGTTATGAAGTTGAACAAACACCAGGCAAGCAAACTAAAACCGCAAATGCCAGGCCAATGGCTGTGACCTTTATTCGCAAGTAAACAATCTGGCTGTTCTTACAACATCCCTCTCCCCCACAGAATTTAAACAGTGTATCATATATGCTTGCATAGCGCATGCAGTGTATCCGTATATGTTATTACAACACTACAGAAGCAACTAGCCTACTGCATGCGCTATATACATACTACTTACTGCACTACCAGACTACGGCAGGCTAATAAGTAATAACTATATAGGCCTAGTTGTTGTTACGACCATAGGCTAGGCCGCCAATGGTTCGCAATACAAGTTCAGCCATTTTCTACTATAGTAATAGATGTGTCGTACGTACAGTATGTATGCCAACTGTATTTTTATGTGTAGTGTACATGCACTGTTACTCACTAAGTAGGCAGTATAGACTAGAGAGTATACTACTGTACTATTACCGTAACGACATGGTCTGTGGCAAATATATGAACGTACACACAGTCTATGTATGCTATGCAGGCTATCTGTACTGGGGGAGTAAACAGTGTAACAAGATCGGCAAGAATTTGTCGGCCAGCCATTTACCGAAGGCCGGATGGGCAATAAATTTGGATGAGTAATTGGCTGGCCGACAGATGAATAACAATAAGGAGGTGCATCTCGGCATTGTGGATCGTCCTCTCATGGACAGCATTTGTCACACCTTGGGGCCTACACGAATGGGTCAGGATCCCGTTTGGGTTGACGAATGCACCAGCTGTCTACCAACGATATATGGAGAAAGCCCTCGAAGGTCTTAACCACGAGATATGCGAAGTGTACCTCGACGACATCCTGGTATATAGTGCTACATTCGAAGATCAGGTTGCTAACTTGCGGAAGGTTCTCAAACGTGTCCAACAACATGGTATTAAATTGAAACCATCCAAGTGTACCATGTTCCAGAGGGAAGTACGCTTTCTTGGGAAGATTATCTCTGAGTCCGGGTATCGAGTGGATCCAAAGGACACGGAAGCTCTGCAGACCTTGAAGAGTAAGACACCTGGAACAGTGAGTGATCTTCAGAAATTGCTGGGAATGACGGGTTATTACCGAAGGTACCTGAGGAATTACTCAAAACGAGCAGCACCGATGTTTGCCTTACTGTCGGGACCAAAAGATGCAGAAAAGGGAAGTGGCAAAGGAAGGAAACCAAAACAGGGAGGGAACCGAGCAAAGAAGGCAAATGTACCGTCAAGTACACCGATCAAATGGACGAATCAACACCAAGAAATCCTTAATTCCTTGATTGATGATTTGGCCACGACACCAGTGATGGCCTACCCAGACTTCTCACAGCCATTTATACTACATACTGATGCAAGTCAAGATGGTCTTGGTGCTGTCCTGTACCAAATACAAGAGGGTGTGATGAGAGTAATTGGGTATGGCTCAAGGACATTACATCCGGCAGAGAAAAATTACCACCTCCATTCAGGAAAGCTTGAGTTTCTAGCGCTAAAATGGGCGATCACCGACCACTTCCGAGATTATCTGTATTATGCTTCTACCTTCACAGTATATACAGATAATAATCCCATACCTACATTCTGACGTCAGCCAAATTGAATGCCACCGGACATAGATGGGTAGCCGAACTGGCAGATTACAACTTTAATATCAAGTACAGACCCGGGAAGACAAATATCGATGCCGATACCTTGTCCCGTTTACCCCATGACTACGAGGAGTTGACCAACGAATGTAGTGAAGAGATATCTCCAACTGCCATGACAGCCATAGTGGAGATGATGTCAGTCTATCAACTAGAAGATGCACCCTGGATAATGTCAGTAGCAATGGAGAATGTGGAAATAGAACCGGGAGACACTTCCATTCCGACCACCATCCCCGATTGGAATGCGGAGCAGCAGAACGATGAATCTCTGGAGAAAGTAATAGGCTACAAATCCAGAGGCCAGTGGCCGACACGAAGGGAACGATCCAGTGAGGATAAGGAGACGACGTCGTGGTTACGAGAGTGGAGTCGTTTATATTTAGATGACAAGAACGTGCTCCGTAGGAGAACTAAGATGAGAAACCAGATGGCGTTACCCCGTCACCTCCGACCAGGAGTCTACAAAGAGCTGCATGACAACATGGGTCATCTGGGATCAGCACGAGTAGTACAACTGGCCAGGGAGCGGTTCTATTGGCCTCATATGGAGACAGATATAGACCATTATGTGACCAAAGTATGTAAATGCCTAAAACATAGACGACCAAATCGGGAGACCAGAGCCCCACTAGTACCCATTTGTGACTACCGAACCGTTTGAGCTCATCGCGATCGATTTCTTACACCTTGAACGAAGTAAGGGAGGGTTTGAATACATTTTGGTGATCTCAGACCATTTCACCAGGTTTGTTCAGGCATATCCAACGAGGAACAAGTCATCTACCACCGCGGCGGAGAAGTTGTTTGGGGACTATGTTCTCAAATTAGGGTTTCCCAAGAGAACCCTCCACGATCAAGGGCGTGAATTTGAGAATCGACTATTTGACGAAATCCAAGCTTACTGTGGTATTCAGAAGTCACGCACAACCCCATACCATCCCCAATGCAACGGACATGTAGAAAGGTTCAACCGTACACTGTTATCCATGCTGCGAACACTACCTGAAGACCAGAAAGGAGACTGGAGCAAGCACCTGAACAAAATGATACATGCCTATACAACTGTTCCCAGCATGAATCCACAGGCTTTTCACCTTTCTACTTGATGTTTGGTAGATCACCACGTTTGCCGATAGATGTCGCATTCCAACTGCAACCAACAACTGGCGCAGAGGCAGTAGGGAAGACCACTACTGAATATTCCCAAAAGTGGAAAGCCAGAATGCAAGAAGCATACAGTCTAGTCAACCTGAAGATTAACAAGGCAACAATGAAGAATAAGATGACATACAACCGAAAAGTCCACTACCGTTCGCTGGAAAAGGGAGACAAAGTTCTGGTCAAGAATTGTGTGAGGAAAAAGGGACCAGGCAAGCTACAGTCATACTTTGAGGACATAATATACATTGTGACCTCAAAGCCCAATGATGACATACCGGTGTACGAGATCTGCCCAGGGACTGGCAGAGGAAGGACCCGGGTCTTGCACAGGAATTTACTGATGCCATGGTTGGAATCACAACCAGATTCCAAGTGTGAGAAGTTGACGAAACGAAAACACCAACACCATGAAGATCTTCCTGACGTCCCGCCAGAAAATGAAAGTTCAATGAGCGAAGAAGATGGAGATGAAGATATTTTAGAGAACTTTGCCCGATATCTGTATAATCAGTCTGATGGAAAAGTGGCCGATGGGTCAAAAGATACAGAAGAGGTGCCAAAGCCTAAAGGGAAAAATGTTGGGAATACCTTGTCAGAGGAATCACCAGAAAGGCAAAGAAGAGAAGTCCCAGATGTAGAGATTGATCTGATGCCAACAGAGGAAATATATGCAGATGATGAAAGTCAACCAGCTGACCGGCCGAAGCGAAGGAGAGGTCAACCAGTTCGGTTTGGATACCAAGGTCCTGGGAATCCTAACGCTCACTGCATGACGTTGGGAGTTGAAGACCATGGGTGGACGGAATCAAGCATAGGTATGGGATACACACCTTACAGACACGATTCAGAAATAAGACCACAGTTTTCAAGCAACATATCATCAGATTATCAGCATGGTCATCAAAGACATCCCAATTAGTTTCAGAGAAGCCGTGCCATCAATGCCCACACCACCGTTATTCAACTACCCAGCCTATCTACCCCAATGGAATCCACCATACCCTATTCAACAACACTGGAGGTACCAGATACATGACCGTCAGAGGAGGAATGTGATTCCAGAGACTGAAATGAATATTCCACGTCAAGCTATGGGACAGCCAGTCTATTTTATGCAAACCGTGAATTAACGGACCAAAATAAATCCGACGGACCAACGACCTATGGACGAAACAAAATTTGTGAAAACTAGTAAGCCAGTGTTATCAGGTTAGAGACAGCTAACCAATTTCCTTTAAGATCCAGTTCCAAGTTAGAAGCCTAGCAACTGCAGTGCTGGGACAAAGAAAGTTAGTTGAAGGTTTTTGTAGCTTTACAGAGTAACCTGCATGTACAGGGAAATATGTTAACATGGTAATATCGCAGTGACTTATTGTCATTGTCAGCAAGGTGATTAGGTCACCAAGAAGTAGCAATAGGGAACGAAGCTAAAATGGGCTTTTAGCCACATGGGAATGGCCATCCATGTGCTAATTTGACAAATAATTGTTTGTAAACCTTGTTAAGTCTACTTAATGCTGATATAATATTAAATGATATTATGTATGTGTATTCGATTGTTACTGGCTTTGACAGTAAAGATTGTGGACAACTTTTTTTTAGGAGGGGAGGATGTAATGGGTGTAAAATGGACCACCCCTACAAATTTTAATTTCCTGGTTTATTTCGACTTTAGCATTTGCAAATATTCAGACATCTTACAGTTTTCTTCAACCCCCTCTTATATAATGTGCCGTCTGTCTGGGGAGATATGTGGCTGGAGCAATATGATACCAGCACACATATGAATCCAGAATACTATTTTTCAGACGTTATATTTTCTATTGTCTTGTCTCTTTACTTGTCCGCCAGGTATGTTCTATTTATTTATTGTTTTTAATCAATTACTGTAAATGCTAGTTCAGGGAAGCTGAATGTGATATTTTAATTAAAGTTCCTCCTAAATCTTTGTGTGAAATCAGCTTCCCAAAATAGGACCAGCTCTGCCCATAAAGTAGTCAAAGGCCTAGTAATAAGTAGCATATAACCACCATACTCATTGTTACATAGCTATCACTGTCCAGGGGGTAATGTTTACGTGTTACCATAGGGACAGACAGAGGTGTTTACGTGTTGCCATAGGGACATACAGACGCGTGCCTCTGGATTACTACATTTAAGGCCTAGGGGTATCAGATATATCAATAAGTTGCAAAGGTGTCCTAGCGGTGTAGAATTTCGGTACGGTATCCCTCATGTGCCATGTAGATCAGGTAACTTACATAGGATTACAGTTGAGTTGTTTCCAATGTGTGTCCCATCAGAGCCACCTTACAAATTGGGAAAGACTTTGTTCAGAATGCAGGTGAAGAGTTCATGATAAGGGGAGTTTAGATTATTCATAGAAATAGTTAAGTGAGAGTGTTACAGGTTGATACTTGTATTTATGTTACTATCAGTTTATTGATTCTGTTATGACTTTATAGAGAATAACTTTTATTTGCCTGCTACTGTATAGTAAGCTTATATTAAAGGGGTATTATGAACTCAGCAGCGTGTATGTTTTCAAGAGAAACTAAAGGCCAGTGATTAAAAATCATTTGACTATGACAAGTAAAAGCAGTTAATGGTTTTTCGTTAATGGTTTTTCGTGATGATATCACAGTTTTGTTTACTTTATTATTTTTGTATACTATGGTATTATAATATACCACTTCTCAAGTAGTTAATAAATGTTGACGATGAATATCATGTGATCTAGTGTGAAGCGCTAAATTGTTATTAGTATTAACAAGCTAGTACAAACATGAAAGTGCAGTGTAACGAGTAATTGCTCAGTTTTCAGTTTCGAAAAAACACCCTAGATCGAAGTGTGAACTTAATAGCCACAGGAACACCCGAGGAGTCAAAACCAGAGGAACGCCGATTCATGCGCGTGACCTCGCATCCGTCCTGATCAGAAAGGAGTTCAAGGTGCAAGGTCAAATTGGTGAACCTGGTCAGAAAGACCGTCCCTCCTTCTCAAGTCTGGCAAACCAGATCGAGCAGGGTTTTAAGAGGGACCACACCGAAGAGGAGTTTATCGCGGGAGTCATCAAGGCTATATCATATGGTCTCCCATTGAGAGCTTACCTAGAGGGCCGTCCTTCCATAACCCTGCCCCAGCTTCGACGTATACTGCGCTCACACTATAAAGAGCGTGGTGCAATTGAGCTATATCAGGAACTAACAGCAGCCGTCCAGTTCCAGAAGGAATCTAGCCATGATTTCATGATCCGGACCATGGATTTAAGACAGAAGGTGTTGTTCGCATCACAAGAGGATAAGGCGACACTCCAATATGACGAATCTTTGGTCCGTGATATGTTTTTTTCAGACCCTGGCGACGGGATTTGAAGAAGGCATCATGATAGAGATGCAGCAACACCTGGAGGATGCCACTATGTCGGATGAAGAGCTACTCGAAAAGCTCAATCAAGCAGTGAGCAGGGAACAGCGACGTCAACAAAAACGTCCCAGTAAGTCAGCCCAAGTAAAACAAGTGACCACAGAGGAAAGAGATTAGGGAAAGCCTCGTTCAAGCAAAACCAAAGCAGACAACAGACCTAGCTCACAAGAAAGTAGCATGAAGACAGAACTGGATCAACGTCGACGCGACATGGCCGAGCTGAAAGAGTAACTGCTGACATCATGGGGATGTTCAGCTTGTAGAAGGGCAGGACTCGGTCGTGCCTGCCGCCATTGTTTTAAATGTGGCAGTGAGGGACACCAGGCCCGCGGATGTACAAGTGCACACTCGGGAAACGAGAGAGGTCACCCAGCCGGGGCACGGAGTGACTAAAACAGATCCGAGACCCCACAGAACCACCAAACAGTTACAAGACACACGTCCCTACCGACATCACACCTAAGCAGAGGGGACAGCTACTAAAATTGGTGGTTAAGCGCTGTAGCATTGATTGTCATCTTAACAACGTCCCTGTGACATTTTTATGGGACACCGGGGCTCAAGTATCTATTGTAACCAGCGAGTGGTGGAGAGGCTTCCTACCAGAATTAATGGATACCAACCTAGAACTCAAGTTTCCGCTACCATATCAGGGATGGATTGAAGTGCACCTAGTGATTTCGAAGGCCCCAACTCTTGTAGTTCCATTCTTGGTGACCCCTGACCCAGTCGAAGAAGTTGTCAAGAGCTTTGCCCCTGCCAATGGATCGACGAGTCTGAACGACATGATGAAGGACGTGTTCAAGCAGCTACAGCCAAGTAAGGTTGCTGAACTAGTATCTTTGATCAAGACAAACAGTCCAGGAGATTTCTGTCAGGTGAAGGTCGGAAAAACAGG